>CANXYC010297132.1:0-22263 GCA_948193065.1 Aleurites moluccanus | reverse complement strand
ATAAGGTAGCAAGGCTACTGATGCACTCTGCAGTTTTATCATATGATTTTGGCAGTGCTATTCGATTGTAAGCACTTATGTTCTTGTAAGCATAGCTTTATGATATTTCCATATCCATGTTCCTTGGCTTGACCTTTACCTTTCATGTTTATATCTTACTGAGTTGAAGGCTCACTCCTCTTCTATAGAATTCAGGTGATAGTGTAGCTCGAGAGGGAGCTAATATAGAAGACAGAGCTTCTTGATTCATTCCTCCAAGAAGACTCTATGTAATTCTTTTGAGATATATATTCGTTAGTTTGTATTATCATAATGTATGTATGAGGAGTATACTCTAGAGCTCCGTAGTTAGATGTTGAGGATGATATTATTTTGATGTCTGAATTATTACAATTGGGCCTCTCTTGTTCCTTATTGATGTGGGATGTATCTTTTCATCGGTAAGGAACAAGAGGAAATCATATGATGATGAATGTAAATATATGAATGGTGATTGCATGAGTCATAGAAATGAGTATTTATAATGATAATTATTTATAATTTTGGATATGTATTATGTATGAGATTCAGGATATGAGTGTTCTATGGGTTTATGGTGGCGTTAAGCCTACCCTTGCCCTAGGACCATCGCACCACTGGAGTTGGGATGTGACAGAAGTGGTATCAGATGTTGAGGATGATATTATTTTGATGTCTGAATCGTTACAATTAGGCCGCCTTTGTTCCTTATTAATGTGGGATGTATCTTTTGATCGGTAGGAACAAGAGAAAATCATATGATGATGAATGTAAATGTATCAATGGTGATTGCATGAGTCATAGAAATGAGTATTTATAATGATAACTATTTATAATTTTGGATATGTATTGTGTATGAGATCCAAGAAATGAGTGTTCTACGGGTTTATGGTGGCCTTAAGCCTACCCTTGCCCTAGGACCGTCGCATCACTAGAGTTGGGATGTGACAAAGGTGGTATCAGAGATATAGGTTTATAGTCCATAATATAAAAGATAGATAGATGTGCATGAGCCCTAGTATAAGTGTTGATTAAGCCAATACTTTGGATTGATTGAAGCCCAAAAAGACAGTCGGATTGTCTTTTATCTGATTTCTTTGGTAAGGTGGAGGTCTGATTGCTTGCCCGGAACGGAGCTCTACTGGGGATCGATTGAGGCCCGGGAAGACGGTTTGATTATCTTTTATTTGATAATTCAAAACAAGCAAATCAACAGAGTGATTTTGTTAGAAATAATTTTAAGGTTCCACACGCCTCGGATTTGGTCCTTCTTTAGTTCAAAGAGAACTTAAAGAAAATGGGCTCCATACGTCCCGAATTGATTATTCTTTAAACTCAAAGAGTTTTAAAGAAATAAGAAGAAATCGGTGTATGAGAGAGAATAGAAGAAATCTAAGAAGGAAAATTTGACTTTAAGTGATTTCAGGTCCAAATTATGAAGGAGGGGGTCTTGTATTTATAGGCATAGGGGCTGCCACTGGAGGGGGGCAACGGTACTGCCCAAGAAGGAGGGCGGTACCGCCCCTTAAAGAGGGCGGCAGCATAAAAGACGGCTGGCGGTACCTCCGGAGAGGGGCGGTGGGTGGCAACACCTTCCCTCGAGGGTGGCAGCTGAGGCTCAGACATAGTTCTGATGGTTTCTAAGTTTGTCGGCTCAATGGCTTGGTTCCGATGAGTGTCAATCGGCTAGGCATGAGTCCGACAGGTACAAAAATGAGTGTTCATAGCTGCCTCCATCACGACTGTCCATTTTGGATGACAGACGTGATGTAGGTAAACCGAATTATTCTTGTCTGCTTGGAATGAAAGAAATGCATTCTGATCGCATCTTGCGAGGTCTGGAGGTGTATGAGTGCAATTTGTCATGCTTCGGACAACTTTCAATTTTTCTGACATTTTCCTGTTTCTGTCATTTTTTGAATTACAGTAGCATCCCAGGTCTGATTTGGGCAAATGATAGGTCGATGGATAGAGAAAAATCATGCTAACGCAATGGAATTGTCGGCACTTGATTCTGACTTGAACTGCTTCGAAAATGCAATTTACCTTGTTTTTACCCGTGGCAGGGGACATAATGGTCATTTTTAAGATAAGCGAATGCAGCGGAACTGTCGACATTTGATTATGACTTGAACTGTTTCAAAAATGCAATTTACCTTGTTTTTACCCGTGGCAGGGGACATAATGGTCATTTTTAAGATTCTCAAAATCTATAAATAGGGGTGAGGCTTTCTCATTCCCTTCACTCTCACTTTTATTTTTTTCTCTCTCTCTAGCTTTTCTCTTTAGAAAATTTTACTCTCTCTTTCTAGCTTTTCTCTCTAGAAATATTTACTCTCTCTCTCTCTCTAGCTTTTCTCTCTAGAAATATTTACTCTCTCTTCATGGCTACACACTCTGGAAGTGCTATTAGCAATAGGGGGCATCACAGCTATGAGGCACTGCGGGATAATCCCGATTTGGAAAATCTGCTCCAGGAACCAAAACAACACGTCTTTGGGGCTACAGAATTGAGGTATTTTTTATTATTAAATAATTTTTTTTTTGCTGAGTGAATTCCTTTGTTCGAAAGAACATTGTGCTTAGGAATAGGGGCGCTAGATCAAACTTGGCATATCTGGCTGATGCTCTATCAGTCGAAACCCAGTAAAGTCCTTGTTGGAGCCTACTGGTTTTGTATTTTTCTTGAGGGTCAAAACGAACCCTGAGAGCAATGTAGTCTTGATCAAGGCTCTGGCTAAAGAGTGGTGGGATACAACCAATACTTTCCATTTTCCATGCAGGGAGCTAACTGTTACCCCGCTTGATCTGTCAATGATGACTGGACTGCACTTCGGGACCCATAATCTAGATCTCTGCGCTGATTGGAGGGTTATCTTCACTCCTGAATATATGATTCAGATCATAGGTTAGTATCCACCCCGGGATCGCATATCGATACCTCACACTTGGCTTTAGGCTCGGCTGAGGGATATGGAGCCATTCACTGATATGCTATTCAATACTGAAATTATAGCTAGGCTGATGATGTTGATTCTGGCAGGATGTACATTTGGACACACCCGTTGGGATACTGTTAATCTGAATATTTTGCCAAGTTTGATAGAAGTGACTCAGTTTGGTGGATATGACTGGACTGACGCTATTCTGAGCACCATGTACTGAGAGATGTGCGACTTGTCTTAGGGAGCTTTCAACTCCTATGGCGGGACTCACTTCATTTGGGAGGTATGCTCTCTGCACTTCCTCTAAAATTCTGCCAAGTCTTTCTGACTGTCTGTCTTCAATACTTGAAACAGGTCTGGGCTTATGAGTATTTTTTCGATGCTGGCTCCCACTCTTAACAACCCCAAGCTGGATGTCTTCTGGGCTGGTATCCGGTGGAACAGGGAATATTGGACTAGTCCTGGTATGCGCGAGTTCATGACTATCCGAGTAGTTTTTAGCAGCCTCGAAACTTTTCAAGTATCTTCTGACTTTAATTTTTTTTTTCACATTTCCTGATTTATGCTGACCATAACCCTCTTACAGGTTGTGACGAAACCTTACATGGATAGGATGCAGCTAATGCCAGAATAACTTGATCCAAGTGCCACATTGGCTTGCTCTCGACTGTTGCTTCGCTCTCCACACAACAAGTTGTACTACTTAGGAGAGAGAGTCCGAGTTCATACTATTGGCAGGTGTGTAGTTCCGGCACACCCACCAATTGACATGAGGTGGAATATGGACATCCATACCCATGATGAGGCTTACACTGGTCTTCCTATACATCTGTATATGACTCATCAAGATAATTGTGCAATATTCTATCGCACTCGATTGATGGGACCTATTGGTGATCCATGTCGACAATTGGGATGTCCATCTAGCTCTGTTGGACCTTTTGCTGTTCAGCAAAGTCGGGCTCAAAGCATGGGTGCATCAAGAGAACCTTCTTCAACTGACCCCAGTGTTACCCGGAATGATCCTGATCAGTTCTCCTTGGGCCCTAACTTTTGGATATCTAAAAATATCTTCTACACCAGCGCTCATGGCGAGATGTAGACATACCATCTTTCTAATGCGGTCCATCCTCTTACACTAGAGCTGCATGATAATATTAAGGCATGTTCATGCTCTTTTTCTTAGTTTTGCTTTTGGAAATGATCCTTAAGCTTGCAATACCTCCTGGCTTTGCTTTCAGAAATGATCCTTAAGCTTTTGGCTTTTCTTTCTACAGGTTAACGTGGAATGGATTCGTCACACCTATCATGTGGGACACAGAATGGAGCTAGCTTTGTCGGGTATGCTGACTCGAATTGATGTTCAGGCTGACCCACCTCGTCAATCGGAGGACCCCATCGGCGCCGTCAGAGAGACTAGTGGCCTTCTTGAGCATCTTTTTTTTATAGCTCTATTTATGCTTATTTATGAACAATGATGTACGGATGATGTTTCATGTATGCCTTATATATGCATGTATTTATGATATTTTAGCTGACTACCCATGTTATGGATGCAAACTAAAAATATTATGTAATGCTATGTAATTTCAGATCTAAATGCACTAAAATACCTAAAAAATGCCAAAGGATTTTGGAAATGTCCTAAAATGTCTCGAAAATTCTAAAAAATTGAAAATTTCGTGAGAGATTCGTTGAGGAAAAAGGAAGTGCCGCTGGAATGAAGGGGCGGTGCCACCATGGGCCATAGCGGTACCACCGTGGCACCTTCAGACTTGGCGGTGTCGCCACCATAAAAGGGCAGTATCGCCCTAGGTTATGGTGGCGCCGCCGACAGTGGGTGGCTATACCGCCTAGGCTTGCCCGTCCAAGCCAATTTGGGCTTATTTTTTCTTATAAATAGGGGTCCTATTCCCTCTAAAAAGCCATTCTGACTCTCATTTTCACTCAAAACTTCCCATGGAACCCTACTACAGCCATCATATATTTTTGTGGACCAAAAACCCAGACAAAGTCGAAAAGATTAATTTGAGCAAGTATGGGATCAATTCTGTTTTGACTTTGAGGGGTGTGAAAGTGGATTGGGATTTCCTGAAGACTTGTCTGAGGTTTTGGGATCCTGCTGACCATGTGTTCCTCTTTGGAGCAAGCATGAAGGAAATGTGCCCCACTTTTGAGGAATTCAAAGCTATCCTTGGAAGTAATTCTAATGCTGCTCTAGTTGTCCCCAAATACCGGGTTGGATACTTTCTCTCTTTCAAGAGGCTCCTTGGATTGGGACAAGAGCTTCCTAGTTCTATTGTCATGGGAGACCAAGTCAATCTAACTGCAATCACAACCGAGTTTCAATACCCAGAAGATACAGGGGATACGATGAGACAAAAGCACAGAATGACAACCTTGGTTCTGTGTCTAACTGCTGGATGCCTATTCTTCAGCTCACCTGGATGGGGAGACGTTCGAGTGGTGAAACTGGTTGCTCAGATGGAGCAAGGTTGCATTATTGCCAGCTTGATTTTAGCAGAGACCCTGTAGAGCTTGGATGGAAGCTATAGAGTTAAAGGGCCTTGTCTGTTAGCCCAGTCATTTTGCAGGTAGAAATATCTTGTACTTCTTCCTCACATTTTTTACTTCTTTTTAACCCTTTTATTTCTCTTCCAGCTTTGGCTCAAGGATCACCTACAGGTGGTGGCTCCTCCAGAATGGATGCCCTATTCGGCTGCACAATACGGCATGAGGAGGGCTCTGATCTACTTTGGTTCAGAAAAGGAGTGGACTGCCTGGGTTTTAGAGTTGGATTCTGGAGATCTACTTTGGTACTGCTCTTGGTACGGGATTGATTCATTTATCACGATGAGCTATGGGTACAAGATGGTTTACCTGCTAGGTATTTTCATGACCTTATTTTATTAGGGAACCAGAATCTTGAGGCAGATGGTTCAGTCTCAGGGCACCCCAGTAGACGGAGTTGTCTACCCTTCATCTTTGATTACCAGTCCTGTTTCCCAAGCCATAATGAATGGCTGGAGGCAGTCGATGCGCCTTGTATGCCCTGTTGGCTTATCAAGCAAACTGGAGGATTATGATTCCTGGTTCATCAGGGAAGTTTGGCCTATTGAGAAGATTAGATGAGTAGCCTTGATTACAGAGTTGGATGCAGACATAGAAACTGGACTGTGATAGATGCAATGACGAAACCAGAAGACATTGAGGTGACCTAAGGTGAGCTGGAGGAAAAGGTTGAACCAGATTCACCTGTGATTGAAAACAGTGATTCTGATGACTCAGAGAATATGCATCCTAGGAGAAGACGGGCTTAGACTCTGCACTCCATCTTTTTGGATCATGTTTTAGACTTTTGATTTTGTTGTTTTTGAAAACATGAACTCTTTTGGATGAAATATAATAGAATTTTGCTATTTTGACTCTGACAGACAAGACAAGATGAAATTTAACGAAACTGGACATGAAAAGAATATACTATGACTTATAAAACCCAATTTAAAATGCAACTCTTTTTCTTTGCTTCTTCTCTTCTCTTTTTTTTTTTTATTTGTTCTTCTTTCTGTTATTATTTATTGCTCTAATTTTTGCCCGAAGTGCCCTTTCGAGTTTTCAACTCGCCGAATTGCTCTAATTTTTGCCTAAGCTGCCTTATTCAGGTTTTCAATTTAGCGAGCACAAATCAATTAATCTGGACATTAAATGATAATTTTATTATGGATTGGACTGTATCCAAAGTGAATTGCCTACGTATCTCCATTTGCATATTTTTTACACATCAAATTTTCTTTTGGGAGAATCAAATCCTCATAGTTCTGTTCATACAATGCATCATGAAATGGAAATTACACGAAGTATTTTTTCGGTTGATCAAGATTACAAGGATTCGGAAATTCATTCCCATCCAAATCCATGAGTATGACACCTCTGCCAAACAAGATCTTTTTGAGCACATATGGGCCGACCCAGTTTGGTCTGAACTTCCCTCTTGGATCATGCACAGGAGCTCTGATTTCCTTCAGCACTAAGTTGCCTTCTTCTAATCCCCTATCAGGAACCATTTTATTGAAATGACGGGCATGTCTCTGCTGATACCCTTGGATTCGATAGAGTGAATCCATCCATTTTTCATGAATGGCATTCAACTATTCATGATATCCTTTGATCCATTCTGTTTCATTGAGCCGGTCTGCCTACATAATCCTAGCAGAATGGATTTGTACTTCAATTGGAAGCACTGCTTCCATACCGTATACCAGAGAATACAAAGTTGTCGTTGTTGGCGTGCGAATGGAAGTCATATATCCCCATAATGCAAATGGGAGGCGCTCATGCCAGACTCTATAATTAGTAATCATCTTCTATAGAATTGACTTAATGGTTTTATTCACTGCCTCGACTGCCCCATTAGTTTGGAGGCGATAGGGTGAAGACTGATAATGCTGAATCTTTTCCCTCTTAAGCATACTTACTACTTCCTTTTGGAAATGGGAACCATTATCTGTGACTATCTCAAAAGGCATTCCAAACTGACAAATGATGTTAGTTTGGATAAAGTGTACTACTTTCTTAGAATTCAACACGCGGTAAGAGGCTGCTTCTACCCATTTCGTGAAGTAATCTATTGCCACCAGAATATACTCATGTCCATTTGAAGATTTGGGATTGATGCGTCCTATGACATCAATACCCCATGTAGCAAAGGGCCAGGGAGTTGTAGTCGGATGCAACGAGACATGAGGTCACTTCTGAAGCTTGGAAAATATCTGGCATTTGTGACATTTTCGTACAAACTTAGCATAATCTATGTCCATTGTGAGCCAAAAATACCCTAGGTTCGTGATTTTTCGAGCCAATGTAAAACCATTTATGTGTGGGCCTTCGTCACCGCTATGCACCCATTCCATGACCTGTTGAGGTTCCTCTTCTGTCACACATCTGAGGTGGATGTTATCCCATGCTCTCCTATATAACACGTCACCATTTGGTATGAAATTACTGGCCAATTTCCTTAGGGTCCTCCGATCTGATTTGGATGCCCCTTCCGGATACTGGTCATTCTTCAGAAGATTGAGTATGTCCCAATACCATGGCTTGACATCGGCTAACTGAACTTGCATACATGTTGTGTCATAACCTGGTTGCCTTCACACTTCAATAACCACAAGTCGTACAATTTCATTTCCTACCATGTCAATCATAGAGGCCAGAGTTGCCAAAGTATCAGCAAACTGATTCTTGGCTTGAGGTAGATAATGGAAAGATAATTCATGAAAACTTTCTACTAAATCAGCTACGCATTGATAGTAAGGAACTAAACGCTCTTCTTTTATCTTCCATTTTCCTAAAGCTTGTGAAACAATTAAATTAGAGTCCCCGTAGACCTCTAAGTATTCAATCCTCATATTGGTGGCTACCTCTAAACCACATATGCAAGCTTCATATTCTGCTTCATTGTTTGTCACCTCAAATGCTAACTTAATGGCCATGGGTAAATGATACCCATCGGGTGTGACAAGTACAATTCTAGCACCATAACCCTTGCTATTGGCTGCTCCATCAAAATATAACTTCCAAATTTCGAGTTCCAACTCCATGACGTCCTCAGCCGGAAACTCAGGTTCAAATGGTTCGCCATCTATTGGCGCAGCAGTTAATTGGTTAGTTATCACACTTCCTTTAATAGACTTTCTTGGAACATATTTGAGATCAAAGGCTATTAAAACTGTCAACCATCGTGACATCTTGCTATCAAGAACTGGCCTCTCCATAAGGAATTTCAAGGGGCTCTTGTTAGCGAGGACATACGTAGTGTATGAACTCAAATAATGCTTCAGCTTATGGCATACCCATACCAAAGCAAGACATAATTGTTCAATCTGATTGTACTTGAGCTCATGAGCAAGCATGCACTTACTCAAATAGTAGATGGCATTTTCCTTATGTGAACTCACAGCCTTTTAAGCCCATAGCTTCTTTGGTCACTGAGAGGTATAACAACAAAGGCTTATTAGGCCTGGGCGGTTGCAAGATAGGACGAGTTAGCAAATACTGCTTGATCTTTTCAAGAGATTGCTGACATTCATCATTCCATTCCTTAGGAACTCCTTTCCTTAGTAATCTAAAGATGGGTCCACAAACATCATCCAATTGGGAAATGAACCGAATGATGTATTGTTAACGTCCTAGAAATCATTTGATCTCTTTCTCTATTTTTGGAGCTAGCATCTTTAAAATGGCTCTTGACTTAGCTGGGTCTATTTCTATCCCCTTTTTATTGACCATATGGCCCAGAAACAATCCCGAGGATGCACTACAAAACACACTTTGTTAGATTCAACTTCAGATTGTACTGTCTCAACCTAAGGAAGAAATGCCTTAATACATCTATGTGTCCTTCTGTTGTTTTGGACTTGATAACCATGTCGTCAATGTATACTTCCACATCTTTGTGAATCATGTCATGAAAGATAGTTGTAGCCATTCTCTGATATGTTGCCCCGACATTTTTTAAACCAAAAGGCATGACCTTGTAGCAATAGGTGCCCCATTATATCACAAAGGCTGTCTTTTTTTTGTCAAGTGGATAGACTTGTATTTGATTATACCCCGCATATAAATTAGTCAAAGAGACTACCTCAGATTTGGCCATGTAGTCAATCAATAAGTCTATATGAGGTAAAGGAAAATCATCTTTTGGACAAGCTTTGTTTAGATCCCTATAGTCGACACACATTCTTACTTTGCCGTCCTTCTAGGGCATAGGTACTATGTTGGCTAGCCATAAAGGGTAAGTGACGGTTTAATGAAACTGCTCTTCAATAACCTGGCAACTTCCTCTTTGATCTTGAGAGACCACTCCATCTTCATCCTCCATAACTTCTGCTTTATGGGCTTTACATTCTCATGGGTCAGAATCATATGGACTGCTATACTTGGATCAATACCCATCATATCTTCAGGTTGCCAGGCAAAACAATCTAAAAATTCTTGAACAATCTTGACTAAAGAAACCTTATCATGGAATGATGATGCAATATATGTGAGTTTCAATTTATCATCCGTGCCTAGATTTATTGATTCTTTATTTTGTTCTTTTATTTCATTTATTTCTTTTTCTTTTGATGCCTCTTTTAAATTGGATTCTTAGAGAGGGAAAAAAAACTCAAGAATATAAGAGGAAAATTGGACTGTTTTATTACTAGCAAAAGTTTTGTCCTCACAGAGTACATCTAAATGAAAAGAAGGACCAGGCAGATCCTTTATAGACTCTATAGAAGAAAAAGAAGAAACAGATTCAACAGACTCTGACTCGTACTTCGCAGGGAAAGAAAACAAAACATCAAAGCTAGGAAGCTTCTCAATATGCCAGTTGTCGGGTACAACCAAGGTTGGATGGATAAGTTTGCCGGGTCTGATTCCAGTTCATCTCTAATCATGAGGACTTGCTCAAAGAGAGTAGCCTTCATATTTTCCTCGCAATCTTACTCTAATAGGTAGATGGGCTCACAATCCTCCAAATTGAGCCTTTCCTTTTAGCTTCGGCTCTCTTTTTAGCTTTTATCTCAACCTCTTCCAGATCCTTTTCGGTATGTTTATAACCAAGTCCAAAAGGTGGGTTGGCCACTGGGTACTCGTTGAAAGAGGTTATTCCTTGTTGGTTCCTCCCAAGACCTAAACCAGGGAAGTAGTTCATTTTCTTCAAAATGTTAGCCACAACTATATTTTCGAAAAGATCGAAATCAAAGGGGACTAACTCTTTACCTCCTTCTTGTTCAATGAATTGGATGGTGTCAAAAGAGAAACCTGACAAGGGGATAATGTTCAGTTCGGGCTGAATTCCCAAAATGGTGCAGAGCTATGAACCTCACTTTTACCATGTATGTCACCCTTAATAGTTACCATAGCAGGCCCGTAAGGCATTTTAAGCTGTTGATGCAAAGAGGATGGGAATGCTCTTTCTTTATGGATCCAAGGTCTCCCATGGAGGAGATTAAAACAAGCAGGTACATCAATCACCTGGAAAGAGATTAGAGCAGTAATTGGTCCGATTATCACATCAAGAGTGGCACACCCAAAACTTCTCTCTTAGTGTTATCATATGCTCTCACAATTTGGTTAGAGGGGGGTAAAATCTGTAGTTTCCAAGCCCGAACAACTTGCAACTTTTAATGGGCAAACATTCAGAGCTAACCCATTATCTATCAAAACCATCAGGATTGTCTTCCCTTAGGTCATCACGGTTACATACAGTACGTGATTGTGATTTTCTCCTCCTTTAGGTAAATCCTGATTTGTGAAGGAGATGGAAGTCGCTTTGGTTGAGCTAGTGAGTGAGGCAACCAAAGTATCAGGAGAAATATTGATAAGGGCTTGACATTGATTCAACGCCTTGCAAAGATCTTGGCGATGTGGGAAGGGTGATTGGATGAGACTCCAAATAGAGATGTTGGCTTTGGTTTTCTTTAATTGCTTGAGGATAGCATACTCTTCGGGCTTATTATTTATCTTTTCCATAGGCGGGGGGACATGCCAAACAGGTTGTTGAACTGATGAACTCGGCTGGTAAGGTCCCTCACTTTAGGTCATCGCATCTATCTCTTCCACAAAATCATTGAGGTCTAGGACGCAACAACAACCTTCACTTGATCGAATCAAAGAGATCAAATCAAGTTCCAAATCGTAAGGGTGAAGAACATTAACATTGGCCTGATGGTTTGGGAGAGGATTAGTAGTGATGTTGGGTCTAGCTCTTAGTAGGATTATATCTCGACTATCCACCAGGTCTTAGATTTTGTGTCTCAAGGTTTTGCACAAGTCTGTTTTATGCCCCGTACCTTGATGATACTCACAGTATTCATTTACATTCCATCCTTTAGGTAAAGGGTTTGGAGGTGCTTTAGGTTCTAGAGGCTTAAGCAGATTTAATTCCAAAGCCTTCTTATACACCAAAATCAAAGGCATACCCAAATCAGTGAAAGATATCCTTTCAAGTCTCATAGGAGGATGATTAGAAATAACAGCAACTTTCCTGCCTTTCTGATTAGAGGGAGCATTGTGGCCATAGTAAGTGTTTTTCCTATACCTTGAACTAGAGGATTCTTCTTTGATTTGCCCACTTTGTATCAGATCCTCTATCTTTGAAGTAGTGGCGATAAGAGCTTTAAAATCTGGCAAATACTAGGTTTAGAGACAAGTTTGATAACTTGGGAGGAGATTCTTGATAATTATATCAATATGTTCTTGCTCAGTGGGCCTATTCATCATTTGGGCTGCTTTAGTCCTCTATCTTGTGAGGAAAAGCGAGAAAGACTCCCTTTGTTGTTGTTTGGTGGTTTCCAAATTCCTCCTGATGATGTCCACCTCGAGATTATAATGATATTATTTGACAAAGGCATTGCAAATATCATCCTAACTTTTCTTAAAATTGGTGTCTAAATCAACAAACCATCTCATTGCAGCACCTGTGAGTGACTGCTGGAACAATTGAGCAAGGAGCTCATTGTTCACCCCAATGGGTTCATGGCTCCCACATAAATTTTTAAATGGGTTTTTGGGCAAGTGGTGCTATCAAACTTGTCCATGCTAGGCATCTAAACTTTGGAGGAACTCTAGCATTTGGAAAAAGAGTAAGAGCATCAACATCAATGAGATCCTTACGCTTCTTAATGTTTTTGAGAAGTCTTTCCTTAGCTTCGAATTTTTTCATTAATTTCTTAGTCTCGTCCAGGTTGGAGCTTTCTCCTCCATGAAAAAGATTTAGGGAGGAGGATGGAGATGTTCGACAATTCAGATTGGTGACTGGAGGAATGTCAACTTCTGGAGCTTTCCCACTATTTGTCAGATTAATAACAGGATTTGACAGAAGGGATGAAGATGCATCAAGGGTACTGGCTTGATGGGTACTTGATCCTTGAACCATCATTGTCTTCACCTCAGTAAGAATGGATTGGAGTTGTGTATCAAGGGCATGGTCTAGAGCAACACGAAAGTTATCCTCTTGTTTCTTGAGTAAGATGGCTAAAAGTGTTTCTATGGCTTCCATGCTGGGTACTGTGCCCTCCATTTGTACCTTCGAAAAGAAAATACCCTGAATCAGGTCATGATGGTCCAAACAAAACCTAAGCAAAGATGGGGAAAAAAAGGACCTAGTCTAAGTGAGGTTTGAGAGTTTGTGGGTTTTGGTTTGACCATTGACTTCTTTAGTTCTTAGTTCACAAATGCATGAATGCATGGTTGTGCATGTATGCATGGTTATGCATGTGTAAAAATTGGTTCATGATGACAATTTAACATTATCATGGCTCATGGGCCCTAAGGTCCAAGGTCTAATGTTCACTATATGAAGGCTAAGTGGTTTGGTTTAAAAGGTACCCATCACACTAGAGCAGTGAATATACCTAACCACATGTGAAACAATGAGTTTTGCATGGGTCCAACAATACGACTGCTCGTTACACTTCAAAAAGGATTTGAAGATTCATCACAGGGTGGATGCTTTTGCTATCTCCCAATATA
The DNA here is from genome assembly GCA_948193065.1 of Aleurites moluccanus. Taxonomy (NCBI): domain Eukaryota; kingdom Viridiplantae; phylum Streptophyta; class Magnoliopsida; order Malpighiales; family Euphorbiaceae; genus Aleurites; species Aleurites moluccanus. The sequence goes on along the minus strand of CANXYC010297132.1, from coordinate 8,779 downwards.
TTCAAAGAGAGTTGTCGGATCAATGCTACTCGCTATCCAAAGGTTGAGTTTCGTAACTGGTGATGTAATGATGCATGAAAATCAAGGTTAAACTAAAAGCCAAGTAAAAAGTCACTTTTGAAAATATTTTCAATCAATTGGTAGTCCTCTTTAACTTTTGAAAAAAAAAAAAATTTGATCCCCAGTGGAGTCGCCAGCTATGAGGCCTAGCCCGAGCACTCCTCCCGTCTCGGGGTCAAATCGGGAATGCTCATCATTTTTCGGGATAATTTCTCACGGAGGAGGTGGCCTTAGCGCCTTTTGAAAATGATTTTGCTGCTTTGAAGTCGCCACCTTAAGTTATTTTTGTTGGGAAAATTTAAGGTAAAAATCCATTTTTGACTCCTATTTCATCCCAAAGGAAAATAAGTGCACTAGCCTTTGAAACCAAAGAGGATTCAGGGACTAGGTCTTCGGTTGAACCTGGCTTCTAATTTTAACCTTGATTTACAACATTTTTATAAGCAGTTTGAAGGATGAGATATAAGGATGCATGAGCAATTGTCACGACCCGTTTTCATATCGCGACGGTCCTAGGACACGGGAGATGCCAATGGTGACTGACACCCGTAGAACCTAGTATCACATGCACAATCTATAAACCACAATATATTATCCATTTTGTGTTATTCTATAAATCATTCTGAAAATTTCTGCAATTGGCTATAACAATCCATATATCATATCATATAAACATCATATAACTCATATATCATCAAATATCATATATACATGTTCATTTCCTAGCTAACCCATACATACTCCATGGAGCAGCTAGATTATGAACATAAAAAATATAATACAAAACATCAGAATGTATACATCAGTAATGCTGGCAGAAATCCCCGGATGACAGACAACAGGATTCTGCACTCTACTCCTTTCTTAAAATAGTAAACAATGAAAAGGCGAGTATATAAGATACTCAGTGAATCTATATGCATCAACAATAAAGCAGTAGGTTGCAATGAAGCAATGGTATCAATAAAGTCGGATAATATTATACAGAATCAATATTAGGTTGCAGAATAGCCAATGAATAAAATACAAGCTCGGTATCATATGAAAAGACAGATAGAGGGATGGACTGTATGAAGTCATACAATCTCTGGTAATCAGTATGGACCATATGTGAACATATAGGTCTCTAGTAGCATATCAATATCAATGAACATAAGACTGATCAGGTCTTATGACCAGGACCATAACCCCACCTAGCTAGGGCATCAATAATACAATGTGCACATCGCCGACAGTATTTTCCCACTAACCTGTCGGGTCGGTAGCTCTATCAAGCCACATTAGAATCAATATCAAGAAACAACATATCAATGGATACCATTATGCAACAATGGCATTCCCCATATCAATAAGTCCTATATCAGTCAATCAATTATCATTAGGGTTCATGGCAATGTAAAAGGTGACATATAAACAATGATACATGGTATGGTATTCTACAAAGATTTGGAACAAAAGTTGGCTCGGCGACAGAAAATGGTAGGCCAATTGGCATGCCAACGTCACTGGCGACAATGGCATTCAAATGGTAGGCCTATGGAATGCAAAATAATAGGCTAAAGACAAATGAACTAGGCATTTCATCAAACACATGGTGGGCATACAATGGCAAGCCAATAGGTTAGGTTAGGGTGCAAAATTAACTTGCCCAATTCAACCAATATCAAGCTACATTGTCAATAATAGGATAGGCATAAAAGAAACAATATTAAGCAACATCAAAATGAATCAAATTGGCAATGGGAAACAAGGCAAAAATAGGCATGGTGAATAGTAAATTAGGTTCGGCCAAGGTTGGATTTTCACAACAAGTTTCCAATTTCAATTTTAACATAAATAGCATGTTATTAGATGCAAAATAGACTCACCTAAACTTCCAAATAGCTTTGAAGAGCTCAATTCCAATCCAATTCATCAAATGAGCTATATAACACACCTTTGTCACAAATTGAGTTCTACATCAAACAAACCATCAATTAGTTGTCTACTAACCACCAATTGACATATTATATCATTAATTAACAAAAACTAATACCAATTGACATAGCTAAAGCTTACAACTTCCATTAGGTTAAGGTATTTAGGGATTTCTAACAATTTGCATCAATCGATGTAATCTAACTAAAAACCCATCTAATTCAACCTAAATAATATCCAAATAAATCATTAAAACAAACAAAACAGCTTCTTACCTAAATGGAGTGATAAACCTGAAATGGTGATGGAGTTATTTCCTTGAATTCCTTTGCTTTATCCTACAAATTGATGATGGAAATGGCAAGAACCAAGTGAATATTCAACTTTTCCATCAATTAACTTAAGAAATTTGCAAGAAATGACGAAGAAAATGGAGGAAGAATGGGGAAGGAAGGTTTCGGCCACAATGGAGGAAGAAGAAAGATGAAGCCATTTTTGCCTAAGTGATGATTAAATAGAAAAATCATATGGCAAATTACAACTAACTCCTCAAACTTTCATATATCACATTTTGATCCAAAATCTTCTGTAATTTATTCTAACAATTATGTCAGGATTTAGAATTTAAAGTGGGAAATTAATAAGCTTATTTTAATTTATGCTTATTTATAAAAATGGTTTCAGAGTTATTCTGTAACTCTGACCGATCAATTTTCACTATTCACCTTAAACTTCCATTTATTTATAATTTTGCCATTAGTTACTTTTTCAGTGTTCCTAAATGATTTTCACTTCTTTCTTTTTACCAAAATTACACATGTATTATGGTGATCTTTTACCCCCAGGTCAACTTCAGAAATTCTTTTGTTGACCGGGCTATTAATTTCTCGGCAGTATTCCCGACACCGCTGCTTTTTAGAAAAGTAACTAGTTCGCTTTCTAACTGTGTCTCTAAAATTATTTCCCATCATTTCAAGACTTATGAACTACATACTGAGAATTAAATCATACATGTGAGTTAGAAATTTATAGGGTATTATATTCTACCCCCTACAAATAAATTCGTCCTCGAATTTAAATAGATACATACCTCACTGCTAGAACAGGAATGGATATATGCTCCTCATCTCCTGCTCGCTCTCCCAAGTGCACTCCTCTATAGACTGGTTCCTCCAGAGCACTTTAACCATCGGGATCTCCTAATTCCATAACTGTTTGTCTTATCGATCAATGATCTCCGCAGGAATCTCCTCATAAGATAAGTCATCACTGAGATCCACATCCTGAACCTCCAATATGTACGATGGATCAGACACATACTTTCGCAGCATAGAGATATGGAAAACCGGATGTACGTGACTCATACTAGGTGGAAGAGCCAATCTATAGGCCACATTACCTATCTTCTCAAGAATCTCAAACGGGCCTATAAACCTTGGTGATAACTTTCTCCTCTTCCCAAATCTCATAACACCTCTCATCGGTGAGACCTTAAGGAAGACATGATCACCAACTGCAAAATGTACATCCTTCCTCTTCGAATCATCATAACTCTTCTGGCTACTGAAGGCAGTCCTCATCTGATCTCTAATCATGGACAACTTTTCCATAGTCTCTCTGATCAACTCTAGCCCCTCTAGCTGCTTCTCTCCTAGCTCTACCCAACACACTGGAGATCTACATTTTCTACCATATCGTGCTTCAATTGGAGCCATACCAATAAAAGAGTGGTAGTTGTTGTTGTAGGAGAACTTTATCAACGGCAGATAATAATCCCAGTTACCTTTAAAATCCAGAACACACAATCTGAGCATATCCTCCAAAGTCTAGATTGTCCTCTCTGACTGCCCATCAGTCTGCGGATGAAAAGCAGTACTGAATCGTAACTGGGTACCCATGGCCTCCTAAAACTTCTGCCAAAACTGAGAAGTGAATTGTGTACCTCTATCTAAAATAATCATCAAAGGAACTCCATGAAGTCGCACAATCTTATCCACATACAACTGTGCGTACTGAGCTGTCGTATAGTTGGTCTTAACCTTTAGAAAATGAGCAGACTTCGTCAAATGGTCTACAATCACCCATATAGAATCATAACCCCTCAAAGTCCTCGGTAGACCAACTATAAAATCCATAGTCACCTGCTCTCATTTCCACTCTGGCAACTCAATCTCCTGAAGTAGCCCTGATGGCTTTTGATGCTCGAACTTAACTTGCTGACAGGCTAAGCATTTAGACACAAACTGAGCTACATCTCTCTTCATCTCTGGCCATCAATATACATCTCTCAGATCATGGTACATCTTGGTAATCCTTGGATGTACACTAAATACTGAGTAGTGAGCCTCTCTCATAATCCGATCCCGTAGCCCATCAAAATCTGGTACACATATGCACTTTCCACATCTCAGTACCTCATCCTCTACTTTAACATTTGTTATCTTCCCATTCTGTACCTCTCCCTTGAGCTTCAATAGATAAGGATCCCTATCTTGAGCCACTTTAATATCATCAAGTAATAGTGACTTCACCCGAAATTGGGCTATCAAAACCTGGTTCCGATCCTGGGATCCCAACTCCAACTCCACTCTCAAATCTGCCAACTCTCTCATCTCTCGAATCAATGGCCTCTTGCCAATCACAATATGAGCTAAACTGCCCATCGATTTCCTGCTCAATGCATCAGCTACTACATTGGCCTTACCTGGGTGATAAAGGATCTCATAATCATAATCCTTTATTAGCTTTACCCATCTGCGCTGTCGAAGATTCAGATCCTTCTGCCGAAATATATACTGTAGACTCTTATTATCAGTATATATCTCATATTTTGATCCATACAAGTAATGTCTCTAAATCTTCAATGCAAATATCATAGTCGTCATCTCCAAATCATGTGTCAGATAATTTGCTTCATGATTTTTTAACTGACGAGAAGCATAAGTAATTACCCTACCAATATGCATCAATACACATCCCAAACCAATCTGTGAAGTATCACAATACACAGTGAATTTCTCCCCCTCTACTGGTAATGCCAATATTGGAGCACTGGTGAGGCAATACTTCAAAGTTTGAAAGCTATCACACTCATCAGTCCAGACATAACGCTTTTGTTTCCTTATCAATCTAGTCAATGGAGTTGCAATCCAGGAGAAATCCTTCATAAACCTCTTGTAATATCCAGCCATACCCATAAAACTGCGAACCTCTGAAACATTGGTAGGCTGAGGCCAATTAGCAACCGCTTCAGTCTTCTGAGGATCCATCTTAATCCCATCCTTGCATATCACATGCCCAAGAAAACATACTTCGGTTAGCCAGAACTGACATTTAGATAGCTTAGCATACAACCGATGCTCCTGAAGTGTCTGTAAAACAATCCTCAGATGCTCCACATGCTCCTCCTCACTCCTAGAATAAATAAGTATGTTATCAATGAATACAATAACAAACTTATCCAAATATGACCTGAACACCCTGTTCATAAGATCTATGAAAGCAGCTGGTGCATTGGTCAACCCGAATGGCAACACCAAAAACTCGTAATGTCCATAGCGGGTCCTGAAAGCAGTCTTAGGTATATCAACCTTCTTAATCTTCAATTGGTGATACCCAGACCTCAAATCCATCTTCGAAAAATGGTTGGCACCCTACAGCTAGTCAAACATGTCATCTATTTAAGGCAACGGATACTTGTTCTTCACTGTGACTTTGTTTAACTGCCTGTAGTCTATACACATCCTCAAAGAGCCATCTTTCTTCCTCACAAACAGTACCAGTGCACCCTAAGGAGAACTGCTCAGTCTAATAAACCCTCTATCCAATAGCTCATGTAACTGTATCTTCAATTCCTTCAGTTCAGCTAGAGCCATTCTGTATGGAGGAATAAATATAGGGTCAGTGCCTGCATGCACCTCAATCTCAAACTCAATCTTCCTATTAGGAGCAATCCTGGCAACTCATCAGGAAATACATCAGGAAACTCCTGAACTATCAGTATCTGATCCAACTGTACAGAAGACTTATGTACATCTATCACATGTGCCAAATAGGTTGAACAGCCTTTCCCAAACATCCTCCTAGCCTGGATAGAAAAAACCAGATTAACTCGAAACTCTCGAATATCACCTTGAAACTCAAACTCTGGTTGCCCCTCAGGCTGAAATCTAACTCTCTTTCAATAACAATCTATAACAGCTCGGTGCCTCGAAAGCCAATCCATATCCAAGATAACGTCCAGCTCTAATACAAGCAACTTAATCAAATCAGCACGCAAGATGTTATCATCAATCTCAATCACACAGCCAGGGTATTAATAATCAACATCAACACTATCACCCATAGGCGTAGCAACCATCAAAGGCACATTTAACAATCTCCTTTCCTTATTCAATTTAGGTGTAAAGTGCGGTGACACAAAAGAGTGCGTAGCACCAGAATCAAATAAGGAATATGCAATCTCATTCTGAATAAGAATAGTACCTATGACTATATTGTCTGATCTCTGGGCCTCTTGGATGTTGACAGCAAACTCTCTGCCTTGACCCCTACCAGCTGGAGTCTGACTACCACTGGGAGCCTATCCTCCCCTGCCTCTGCCTCTACTTGAAGCCTTTATACCCACATTCTAACTTGTTTGTGCTACTGGCTGAAAGATTGTAATAGATGGCTACTGATTAGCCCTCAATGGACACCTGTTAGCATAATGGCCCTGCTAGCCATACCTCAAACAAGCACCAGTCTGTCTCCAACACTCCCCTCCATGTCTCTGACCATAAAACCCATAAGTAGGAATGTTGCGTACTTATGTAACTGGTCTCAAAGAACCCTGAGAGTAGGCAGGTGCTGATTGAACTACTGGTGGTCCCCTACTTTGTAGTCTCATCCTCTGACTACTGGCTGGAGATCTCTGCTCAAACTGAGGCACTGGCTCTGTCTACCTAGGATGGGAGTTGCTCTCCCCCCTCCTAACTTGATATCCTGGACCCCCTTTCCTCTTCTAGTCCCTCTTAGCCCTCTCTGTCTTGTACTTCTCTTCCATCTGTGTAGCCTTATCAATCACTATCATTAAAGAAGTAAACTCAGTAGCCAACAATGCATTATGTAATGCAGCATGAAGACCCCTTCGAAACCTACTAATCAAATTTGCCTCTGTAGGTACAATATGAGTAGCATATCTACTCAACCTAATAAACTCCTCCGCGTACTCCTCAACAGATCTATCTCCCTACTCTAACTGCTCAAATCTAATCAGGTTACGGGTCTTCACCCCCTCAGTAATAAACTCATCAATAAGACCCTGCCGAAACTTAGCCCATATAGGTGGGTGCTCACCATAAAGCCTGGACTCTATCCACCCAGAAAACCAGGTCCATGCCTTACCCTTAAGTAACAACCCAACTAGCTTAACTGCTCTCAACTCAGAACATGATAGTCTCCTCACTACCTTCTCCACCTCCTCCAAGAAATCCACAGGGTCAGTGCCTCTGTCTCCCCTAAACTCAGGTAGTTTTAGCTTTAGGAAGCTAAACAACGATACACCACCCTCCTCAATCACTCTCCAACCTTCCTGTACAGTAGGCTCCCTTTGAGCCCCAACTGGTTGCACAGGAGCCGGTGCCATTAGAACTTCCTCTGGTACTACAGGTGGAGGCACTACTGCTGGAGCTGGTGGTGGAGGTGCCTGTTGTCGCTCCCGCCTCATATCAGCCATCTCCCTTCGTAACTCCATCAAACCCCGTATCATCTCCACTTTCCAAGGGTCATCGCCCCTCTCAGAATACTCTGAAGTCCGTTGGGATCTAGACGGACCCTCTGATACTATAATATCTCTAACCAATGACTCATTAGAGGCTACCTTTACCTCCTTGGTATCTCTGTCCCTATTGTTGGACATCTCTGTAATCTGTCAGAAAAAATGGAAACAGTCTCAGAATATGACAAAATCGTAGAATAATAACATATAACAGACGATAACAATAAAAGACGTCCAAGGAAATCCTATGCTCCATGGTATACTTAATTCTACCCCATTATGTACTTAGTTACTATTCTTCTGTAATTCAGGTACTATTCATCTATAACCTAGAATCCACTATCTGTAACCTACAGCTCTGATACCACCTCTGTCATGATCTATTTTCGGATCACGACAGTCCTAGGGCACGGGAGATGCCAATAGCGATCGACACCCATAGAACCCAGTATCACATACACAATCTATAAACCATAATATATTATCTATTCTGTTATTCTGTAAGTCATTCTATAAATGTCATAGCCTAATTTTATACCATGACGGTCCTAGGGTACGGGTAATGCCTAAGACACCAGTATCTCGAAGAACCCATGCTTTTACTTTTACATTCATAACTTAACCTGTGATACATTTTAGGTGATAATTTTTTTTTAAACATCATATTAATCATGCAAAAAAACTGACAGAGTTTTCTTTGTAACTCTGACTTAAGCTATCCACAAAATATATAAATTTGCACTCCCAATAATACATACATCCCCTTTTAACCTCCATTGGTCAATTTCAACTCAATATGCACTTCAATATTTTCATTCATATCACATATCATATATACATCATATCAATTTCTCATATCATATATATGTACAACATATACACTATCATGTCATATCTGATTACCATTTGATCATTTAGACACTTTACTTTTAGTCAATCCAAACCTCTATACATTATATACCAAGGAACTTCTATACACAGGAGTGACCTCAAATACATACATCTGATCCAAGGCTGGAGATGATGTAGCCAATGGATGACTGC
>CANXYC010296959.1:0-25872 GCA_948193065.1 Aleurites moluccanus | reverse complement strand
CGTAATTTGGGAGCCAGTTGCGGCAGCGCAAACTGGGCTCCGGCGGGCAAAAATATGAAAATGTGCCAAACCCTTTCTTTGGGTCTATTATTGATATAAATCATCATATAAGTCCTATTTGAGACTTAATTTAATATATTTATACCATATAAGACATTTGCATATAATATGCTATAACAGGACTACTTCGATGGTGTAGAAATAAACCATCGGCTATGATCACAGATTTATGTTATGGCCTCTGCTAGGGAGGGTAAGAATATTCCCTATGCCATGGTTGATTGGGGGAGATGTGATGAAAGGAAGCTACAGTATGATATATGACATGTTACAAGCTCCTGTTATATTATATGCATTATGATCCATGCAATATATTTTATCATGTTATCACCAGCATTTCTATTACTGATCATTAATGGATAGATGTAACTGTCATGAATATTGTTGCATACTTATATATATAGAATGACTCACTGAGTATATTGTTATACTCACCCATTTTAGTGGTTCTATGATTTCAGGACCTCAGTGAGGCAGTTATCCATTGGCTATTCCATCTCCAGCCTTGGATCAGATGTACATATTGAGGTCACTCCTATGTATAGAGTTCCTTGGTATATAGTGTATAGAGGTTAAAGTTGACTTAAGTATAATGTTAAAATGATCAAATGGTAAAATGATATGATATGGATATTTATATATTGTACATATATATGATATATGAGCTTGAGATGATATGTACATGTTATATGATGTGAATGAAAATATTGAAGTGCATTTTGAGTTGCAATTGATAAATGGAGGATATAAGGGGATGTATGTGATATTGGGAGTGCATATTCTTATGTTTTGTGAATAGCTTAAGTCAGAGTTACAAAGGAAACTCTGTCAGTTTTTCTGCAAGAATGATTGATAATATGATGTTTTAAAAAAAATTATCAACTAAAATGTATCACAGGTTAAGTTATGAATGTAAAAGTAAAAGCATGGGTTCTTCGAGGTACTAGTGGCTTAGGCATTACCCGTACCCTAGGACTATCATAGTCTAAAATTAGGCTGTGACACAAACAATCCATACCGTTGGACCCACGCGAGGCTCATTGACTCACATGTGATAATATATATCATTACCTTTGTGAGACAAGTACCCTATCTAAGCCATATTACCCTTTCATATAATGGATTTAGAACTTGGACGTTAGGTTATATGTACCTTAATGAATAAAACCTTGGTATGATTGTGTAATCATGAACCACTTTTTATCCATGCAAACTATGCATTCGTAATGCATAAAGCATACATTATATCTTAATAAGTCTAGGTTATACTTTGAACCAAATGAGAGTCAGCCTAAGCCTTAGACATTTATTCCAATCATGTGGGACCTTTCAACAATTACCTTATGACTTAGAAACCTTAAGTCCTAAATACTTTTACGCCCTAACTCTAGGGCTTAAAACATTTAGTCCTAAATCATAAGCCCTAAACAGAGATGAACCTGAACCATAAGCCCTAAACAGAGATGAACCTGAACCATAAGCCCTAAATAGAGATGGACCTAAACCATAAGCTCTAAACAAAGATGGACCTAAACCATAAATCTTTAAACAGAGATGGACCTGAACTATAAGTCCTAAACAGAGATGGACCTAAACTATAAGCCCTAAATAAAGATGGACCTGAACCACAAGCCCTAAATAGAGAAGGACCTGAACCACACGCCCTAAACAGATAAGGCCCCAAAATAAATTTAAAGCCTAAAATAGAGATGTCCCCAAAATTCTTCAAAATCCTAAAACAAATATGGCTCCAAAATCCTTCTAAAGCCTAAAACAGAGATGACCTTGAACCCATAAAGCCTAAAACAAATATGGCCTCGAAAGTAAAGTCCTAAACACTTTCAAACCTAAAGAACAAAATAATTTGGCCCTATTGTCTCTCCAAATCCAAATAAAAAATGGTCTAAAACTCAAACCTTTCTGTAATACCCCAGAAGGAGCCAATTAGATGATAGTGAATTGCAGTATTGAAAAGTAGTGATTAGACAGTGACAGAAATTGAAAATCTGAAAACAGTTACACAAGCTAGAATAAATCATATGTAGATATGAGGAATTTAGTCAATGAGATAGAATAGATAGAATGTAACAGAATGGTTAATGTTAGACAGACACAAGTGATTTAAGTTAATAAGAATTAATAAAATCAGCAAGATAAAATGACTAGTCAAGTAATAACAATTAAGGAAAAATTCGGTACAAAGATTAAGGACTTAAGAGCAAGCGACTGCAGATAAAACAATGGACTGTAAAACAAAATAAATGGGAGTCAATATTAAATGATTAATAATGAAAAAAGAGCTAATTAGAAGTTAATTAGAATGAAAAGAGGAATGAGATTGCAAAGCTAATTAGAAGTTGATTATAATGAAAAGAGGAATGAAATTGCAAAGGATTAAGGTACTTAGGGAGGAAAAGTAAATTTTCCAAGTTAAAGGCAAATGAGACCCACTAAATTTTGTCACCATTTACATAAGTTGAAAAGTAATTTTTTTTTCTTTTGACAGTATGGTGGGCTAGCCATGCATGAGTAAATAGGTTGTATTTTAGTTGATTTACTTAAGTTAAAATAGTATATTAAATACCTTTAAGTTTAAGAGTTTAAACCCTAAGTTAAGGAATATATGAATTTTAAGTAAGCTAAAGTTAAGAATAGTATATGATATGTAAATAGACACTGATTTTAATATTAATTAATATGTAGCTTCAAATACTGAAGATGATGTAAGTGGAGGTTCAAAGTAAGGAAGTAAAGTGAAAACGTAAAGTAATTTAGCATTGTGAGTTATGTATACATTATTATACATATCCATAGCCTGAATTATTGCATTCAAAATGAGCATATCTCCTTCTTGACTGAATGCCTTATTGTAATTACCAATGAATGTCTTTTGATTGACCAAGCCCAAATTGATCTATTGTCATTGAATTGCTATTGAAATTGAACTGCTTATTTTATTGCTCACCTTGAGAACTTGAATTGTGACATTGAGCCTTGATTGTTTTTGCACCATAATACTTTAACTGTTATGCACACCAACTATTTTATCATGTGCTTCAAATTCATATTGTTGAATAACCATCCTGATATCGAGAACAAAATCGACATATGTTCATTGAACTGTACTGTCACTGATTGATGAACTAGCCCTGTTTACCTATTAATTGTTCACTGCACCTAAATGATTCCAATAAATATTTGAATTATCATCAAAATTTACCACCTATGTGGACCTAATAGGGTAGTGGATAAATACTGTCAACACTATGCACAATGGACTCATTATACTATTTACCTTAACCAGGAAGGGATTTGTACTAGTCGTAAGGTTTGGCCCGCCTTATGTAATTCATCGATATTAATATACTGTTACTGGCCCTTCATCTGTCAATTTCATATACCGATATGATACTTACCAACCATTATTAGCACTGTTTCCTATTCAAACTATATCCCCACTTCATTGTTATTTATTACTGTTATCATCGTTATCCATTCCATATGCCTAATAACATTTGGTGTGCTAATTACTAACCATTCCATGTGCAAATTTGATACATTGATATCTACTCATCGCATTCATTGTTATTAAATTTATGTTGATTTATCTTGATAATATTTACTTGATCCTTATGAATAATGATGTATACTTACTTACTGAGTATATTTATACTTACTTGTGGTTGTTTAATTATTTTTTAGGAAAGAGGTACTAGGAGCTAGTTCCCAAGTCATTTTCCTTCCTCTGCACTTAGGACGTCCGAAGACTCCAATATAATTTTCTTCTATGGAGTCAGCCTGTATATACTCTAGAGCTCCATGAGGTATAATTCAAAAAATAGATAGTTATGCTTAACTTATGAATGTATATTATCTGTTAATGAAAACTTAAATGATGACTTGATGAAAAATGAGTAAAGCATAACAAATGATAATGATAATAAAATTGACAAAGATAGTAATACTAATACTGATAATGTTAAAATGTAAATATAACATGGTGTGAATCAAATGAATATATAGAAGTGCTTTATATGACTTCGTGAACTATAAAGTTGAGGATATAAGGATGGTGAAATATTGAGAGTGTAAATTTTTATGCAGGCTATGTAATTTTTGAAAGACCCGGTTTCAGATTGGGAATAGTATGAAAAATACAAAGGAGACTCTGTTAAAATTTTCGTAATATTAATAAATGATAAATGAAATTTGAATATTAATAATTAGGTTAAAGTATGAATGATTAATGATTATCACATTTAAGGGTTCTATGGGTTTTCGGTGACCTTAAGTTTACTCGTGCCCTAAGACCGTCACGTTCTAAAAGTAGAACGTGACACTTTCACTTTTCACTTAAATGGACTCAAGGCCCTTCAATTAAAACACCCTTTCATCACCACAAGCCATCAAGCCCCAAATCGTTTGATACCAAAAATCTCTTTAAGCCCAAACCATTTAGCACCATAATCTCTTCAAGCCCAAACCACTGGCACCATTTTCTCTCCGAAACCCAAACTCATTTGGCACCATTATCTCTCCCAAAGTCAAAAATCATTTAGCATCCAAAGTATTTTGGCCTAAAACCTTTGAGTTTTAAAAAAAATCGAAAGATTAAATACTTTTTGGCCTAAAACTCTTTAGGGAATATCTTTTCTCTCGGGATTTGCAAACCAATCCATGCATCCATCACCTCTATATGCCTTAAAACCTATAAAGTTTGGTTTCTTTTTCCTGCAACCAACCTAGAAAAAAGTTAGGTTTTCATGTTTTTTACAATCAACCAAGAATAGAATTAGGTTTCCTTTTCCATACACTAATCATTTCCTTTATTTTACTTAAAGGGTACCAACGGCCAACCTAACAGACATAGATGTCATGACCACACTTCTCACCACCCTCTTTAAAAAGCAATAGGAGAATTTTCAAGCCATCCTCAATTATGTCCTTAGTGCTCAACATATTCATTTTAACAAAGCCTTATTGCTCAAAAAACTAGTTTTAACAAAGGCTAAGCCACTTAGTAAGCTAATTTTAATAAAGCTTTGACCAGTCAATAAACTAGCTTTCATAATGCACTAGCCTATGTAACTAAAGGTTTGAATTCCCAAGTGGATGAAATGAATAAATCCATGAATCAGGCCAAGTCAAAACCAGCTGATCCAAGCTCTTCAACCACACCTCAAGTTAACTCGACCAACATCATGCCTCCATCTATTACTTCCCCTTTTGCTAGTTTTAACCTAACCAACTATAACACCTCAGTTAAGGCTTAGAACTCGAGCTCTAAAGGGCAAACCTAGGAAATGTTTGTTTTGTTTAAAAGCTATATGTTAATGCATGTTTATGCTTAAATTGAATGTATATGCATGTTTTAGGAAGTATTACACGTGTAAAAGTGCTTTCAAGGCTGTTAGAAAGAAATTGGGAAAAATTGAGTTTTTGGTGAACTGGGGGCAAAATGGTCATTTTACACCCCTTCGAGTTTTATGGAAATTAACATGTTATTTGAAGGTAGAAGAGAATATTAGGACATGAAAATGGTGTTATTTTATTTATTTGAAGTTTTGTTGGAGAATTAAACCCGGTAGAAAATAATTCCCAGCAAGCTGCTCGATTGAGGAGCTTCATTTGAACTAAGGGCAATTTGGTATTCTCCTTTGGAATATGGACTTATATGGTGTATGCAAGCTTATGGTATCATTTTAGGCTTGATTAAATCTAACCATTGGATGAAATGATGAAGAAATGGACGGTTGGATGGCTAGGTTTCACCATTTCTACCATAAGCCTAATGTATGGAATCAAGCCTTTGATATTTAGTTAGATTTTTCCCACCACTTCATTAATCTTCATCTTCTTCATCAAATCACCAACTATTTTGTCACGACCCAACCTGGGAGTCATGACAGTCCTAGGGTACAGGTGATGCCTAAGCTACCAGTACCACAAAGAACCCAATTATCTATATGACATGGCAAGCAATTCAATAACAAGCTCAATATAGCTTGACAATTCTATAAAAAATTGGGCAGCATCTCCTTTGTATAAGGAGTATGCCTAGCTGAAAAACATGCAAATAAACACTTCTGCTAAATACTTCAACATCTATTCTCAATTCAATGATCCCTCTGGATCTCCAATATCAACTCAATATAAACATATCTGCATATCAAGCCATTTCCATAAATATCATATCGTATACATCCATAGTATAATTACTATGCAAAACTATAAAGATGCATGCACAAACATATATATATATATGCCACTCCTTAATTTACAGTACCATGGAACCTCTATACTGTACAAACATTTACATATACTTTTGGAACTTGAATTTTTACATGATCAGCTAGTACTATTCCAAGGCAGGAGTAGGAGATGCCAATGGAATGCATGCCTCACTGCAGACCTGAAAATGATAACCACTGAAGGGAGTGAGTATAAAAATACTCAGTGAATCCAAATGTATAAAAATGCAGTAAATGATCATGAAACTTTAATTGCCATATATGGCCTGTAGAATTTAATATAAGATAGCAAATGAATAATAAATCAAGTATCTGTATAAATATCAATATAGAATCCATTTAAGTATCTAGATACATATCCATATAGGTATCCAAATACACATATCCATATCAATTTCCAATGTACAAGATAACACACATATGATATAACAAGATTGGGTTATTTCTGTAATTCAATACTCAGTACTATCATAAAGTGCACAAGGGAATATAACATCCCTCCCTAGTAGGGGTCCACAAACACATTAACCACGTAAGGGATATTTTCCCTACGACTAGAAAATATAACATCCCTCTCTAGCAAGGTTCCACAAAACACAATGTGCACACAGTCGATGGAACTTACCCGTTATACTATCGAAATAGCCCTGTTATAATATCATATGAGTGTGCCTTCAAAAAACAATAAATATGGCATATTTATACCTCATATAGCAGTAGAACAAACATATATGTATATATATATATATATATATATATGAAGAATAATAGAACAAAATTGGATATTGTCAAAAATTTGCCCGACGGGGCCCAGTTGCGCTGCCACAACTGGCACTCGTCGTTATGGGTCCGTATTGGAATTTTTGAGTAGTTTCTAGTTAACTATATTACCAAAGGATTTAGGTGGGCCATGAGGTAACATTTCAAAGCTTAGATCGAGACTAGATGATTGGGCCAAGTGGTGGCCCAATTGGCTTTTTGAATTTCATTTTATGGCCAGACAAAGTTTAGGTCATTTCGGTGGGCTTATTTACTGGGCAATTTGCACTTTATGTAATTTTGGGTATCAAACATTATTTTTATAGCTCAAATGAAATAATATAACATATATGATGCAAATCATGCATGATTATACATAAGGACTCACCTCTATCACAGTCCAATTTCTTTTTCCCCAATTCAGTGATCCCGAGCCCTAGTCGGCCCGCCACTCGATACTTCGAGCAGGAGTATTCGACGGTTCTCCTATTATCACATATAACACTTCGATAAGTTATAAAATTATCACAAAACATGTTATTTACACAAAAACACATCAAATCACATAAGGCGTATACTGTATGCACTATTAACCACACTTTGCACATTTTATACATTTCTCATTCCTTTATACTATAAGTCCATTCTATTATCACCATGAGCCCACATTTTACATATGCATCACATATATATCATTTTACAAACTCATATACAACTTAGCATTTTACATCAAACATACACCATATTCAAGATTACTTTAAAAGTACTTAAATCAATCATCTTTCATACATTTAAACTTACACATTTCCATCAATTTCAATACCTAACCATATTCAAACTTTACTTTGTTAATCACATTAGCCTAACATCTTAAACTAACAAAGTCAATATTAACCAACTTAGATAGAATTCATTCCTTTCATCCATTTTTCAATGCCATTCCATCAAATAACATATATAAGCATCAAATGTATAACATTTAGGCATTTAAACCTAACAAACATCAAAATACAACACACTTTTCATGTTTAACACATTCGGCCAAAACACAACTTCATCCTAATGGATTCTTTTCCATCATTTAACCATTAATTCATCACTTTCATATCAAATACACTTCATTCCATCATTTAAACTCATTAAAATCATCAAACATCAACCTAACCCTAAGCACCTCACATTCGGCCAAGCTAGCTTTCCTTCCAAATCAATTTGTTTCAATCATTCAACTATCAATTCATGCTATACACATCAAATAAACAACATTTGATCAAAAATAATTCATCAAAACCATACTTTGATTCAAAGTTCTTCCTATTAGGGTTTCAATCCAAGTTTTTGAATTCTAACCATACAAAATATGTTTTGATCACTAATAAACATCAAGGAACATCATATAAACATAATTGAATCAAAAGAACTTCAAAACCAACAGCTTACCAAAAATTCTTCAAAAACTTCAATGAATTAATTTGTTCATTTTCTAATTTTTCCTTGAATTCTATGGTTATATTAGTGTTTAGGATGATGGAATTAATATATTTCCATCAAAGATTGAAAGAAAACAATAAGAAATGAGGTGGGTGAATGGTGGCCGAAACTTCAAATGAAGAAAGAGAAAGTTTGCTGCATATTTTGGCTAAGAAAGATGATGAACAATGGAAGAGGTGGGAAAAATCAACTTAAATATCAAAGGTGTTATCTTATGCTTTAGGTTTATGGTACTTTTGGTGAAACCTATCCATCCAACCATCCATTTCTTCATCCTTTCATCCAATGGTTAGATTTAATCAAGCCTAAAATGATTCCATAAGGTTGCATACACTATATAACTCCATATTGCAAAGGAAAAGACCAAAATAGCCTTAGTTTAAAAGAAGCACCTCAATTGAGCAGCTTGCCGGGAACTATTTTCAACCGGGTTTAATTCTCCAACAATTATTCAAATAAACTTAATAATACCATTTTTCATGTCCTTAAATTCTTTTCTACCTTCAAATATAGTGTTAATTCCATAAAAATTCGAAGGGGTGTGAAATGACCATTTTGGCCCCAGTTCACCAAAAACTCAAAATTTCCCGATTTTATCCTAACAACCGTTAAACCACTTCTATGCATAAAATCAACTCATATAACATGCATAACTATCAATTTCATGCATAAATACATAATATTAACATGTTCAAAAGAAAGGAAAAATTTCCCCCTAAGTTCCCCTTTAAAGGTCCGATCAAGTTTAGGCTGAGGTGTTACAATTGTTTTATCAAAATATGATGATGTAATGTATATGAATTTTATTTTGTCATATGTGTCAAGGTTAATTGATTCTTTGCCTTTTTTTTGATATTTCATTCAAATTGGATTCATGAACAAATGAAAACACATGTATTTGCCATAAAAGATTAGATTCTTCATTACTGACAAAGGTTCCATCATCACTAGTTACAAACTAGAAGAGTTTATTATAGACTAAAAAGATGAACATGATGTAACTAACTCAGATTCTGATCTAAGTTCATATTCTGACTTAACTATAAACTAGAAAAAGAAGAAGAAGACTCAAATGACTCAAACTCAGACTCAGGTGCAGATTCTGACTCGGGCTCTAACTCAACTTGGAACTTGGACTAGGAAGGAGGCTTGGCTTTGAGGCGGGATTCTTCTCAGAGTGCCATTTGTGGGAGAGATGAGCTTTGTAGGGTCTGTTTCTACTCCAGTTCCTATTATGGAGACTTGCTCGAAGAGAGTAGTCTTTCATGTTTTGATCCAACATATATATTGGTTCACCGCCCTCTGAGCCTTATCTTCAGATTTGAGGAATTATACTGTTGGGCCTGGTTTTGGATGTGGGGGAAGGATATCTCTATTGTCCATTTAATCTTGGATCCTGTGTTTCAAAACCTTACACATGTCTATTTTATGACTGGTGCTCTGGAGGTACTCATAATATTCCTTCTTATTCCAATTTCTCTGTAAAGGATTTGGAAGTGTCTTATGCTTTAAAGTTCTAATCAATTTTTATTATAAAGCCTTCTCATAGATTATCCTCAAAGGCATACCTAAAGCGTTGAATTTTCTCTATTCTAGTTTCAAAAGTTGCTGGTTAGCAATGGTTGCTACCTCCCTACTTTTCTATTCAGCGGAGGAGACAATATTGGAAGTGAAGGAATTATTCTACTTATACCTCTTTTCAACTGTATGATTTTGTTCAAGCATTGAGGTGCTGCACTTCAAAGATTTTTTTATAGATGTGTGGGGTAAAAAATTCCCTTTCTTGAAAAAGGTTTAAGGAAAAGAAAGGGATGGTGTTTGTGTTTGGTGTCATGTTGATGTGTCACATCCTAATTTTAGAACATGACGGTCCTAGGATGCAGGAAATGCCAGAGGCGACAGGCACTCATAGAACCCAGTATCATATTTTATAATCCATTACTATCGTATTACTATCCAATTATATACTTATTATTCATTCTATATTTTGTTATCTTGTAGTTTGTCATTCTGTAATCTGTCATTCACATGTCTATAATCATCATAAATATATACCATATCAATATTTAATCTCCATATAATACTATATATATTCATAAATATAATCTATCTATAACCATTTTTACATAACCCATGGAGCAGCTAAAATATTTACAACACAAAGTTTAAAATATTACGCTGTCAAAATAAATAGTAGAATTCCACAGAAGAAAAAGAGTCTGGATTCTCCCTTCTACTCTGAACCTGAAAAATGGTAATAACTAAAGGAATGAGTATCTAATACTCAGTGAATCTAATATACATCATTTAGAGGTAAGGATAGATAAACAATGAAATAACAGGTAAATAATCAATAATTAATAGGGTTGCATTCCAAATGACAGAATAATGTAAAGTTAACAGAATCAAAGGTTTGGAATCAATGAACAGGTAAACAATACTCATATCATGTAGATAAGACAAATATTGGGCTATGAATACATGTAATCTCATATAATCTCATATCATATATATAAGGTTGATCAGACACTTATGGCTAGGACAGTTAACCTTTCCCAGCTAGGGTTCCATGTAAATCAATGTGCATATGGTCAATGGTATTTACCTACTACCCTGTCGGTAAGGAAGCTCTGTCAAATCAACATATAAATCAATAAAAAGAATGGAACAAATCAATGAATATCAATGGGTTTCTAATAACTCATCAATAATTAAATAGACTGCAATTCATTCAATCAGTATTGCCAATTAATAACATATAAACAATGGATCAACAATAGGTATAACAACCATTAAAGGTTTAGTATACAAAGTGGTTATCCAAGTACAAATGGTTGGAACAATTGGCTAGCCAATGTCTCTGACGATAATGGCATTGAAATGGTAGGCTTATGGAAGAAACAAATGATAGTCCTATGAAAAATAAACTAGGCATTTCATCAAACACTTGGTGTGCAACATTCAATGGACAAATTGGTTTGGTTTTAATGCAATATTGATATTTCCTTAATAATCAACAAATAACTCCCAATATAGGCATTATAATGGGCATTAGATATCCAACAAAAAACATCATTCAAAGGATCAAAATGGCAAGTGAAACATGAAGAAAAACAAGACAAAAATCAAAGGCATAAATAGTAGCCTATGGTTCGGCCAACATGGTACTTTTGGAGGAGGTTTTCAATGAACATCTTAATGCTTTGGACATGTTAAATGATGCATATTAAACTCAACTCATACTTCAAATTAGCTAGGAAAATTGATTTGCCACCAAAAGCTTCAAAGGAGGCAAAAGGCACATTCATCCAATTCTTTGTTTTCTACACCAAAACAACCACCAATAAAGCTTCCATTAGCATCAATTAAACATAATCTAAGCTAATTAGACATTAAACATCAATAATCTAGAGTTTGTCTTAATACAACTTCAATTAGGTTTTCCTAATTTGGGGATTTTCTATCAAATGCATCAATTGATGCAATTAAGCTATAAACCCATCTAATTTAATGTCTAACACACCTAATTAACCTATTTAATGAAAGAAATCATCATATTACCTATAGATGATGTTGGACCCGAATCCTTCTTGGAAGAAATTGTTGATTTTCTTTAAGTTTCCGAGTGAAATATGGATGGAAAATGGAAGAATTAAGGTTGGTTTAGTGTTTTCTTATGGTTTTCTTTAAGAAACAAGCTTGGAATTGGTGGGAGGAGAGAAAAGAATTGTTTGGCCAAAGGTGTGGGAGTAGAAAGAGATGGAGAAAAATCTTCTAAGTGTGGCTTTTATACTTGGAAGAATTAGCAAATTACACTTTAGTCCTTAAACTTTCCATTAATTAGACTTTGACCCCACCTCTTTCTGTAATTAATTTTATTGAGAATCAGATTTCAAAGTGGGAACTGAAATAGCTTATTTTTATCTGTAGTTTATCATCATATAGGTTTCAGAGTCATTATGGGTCGTAGACAGTGGGTTTCCCAAAATGCTCCTGAAGTTCCACTTATTTATGGTTTTGCCATTCTATTGATTTTCCAACATCTTTAATACTTTTTCATACTTTCTTCACATAATTAACTATTATTATTATTATTCTCTCATTATACAAGTATCTTTGAAAAATTAACTAAAATTAGATACTGTATTATTTCCCCGAATTTCCTAACTATCGTCAACGTTATCGACTCAATACTTAGGAAAATTGCTTAGTTACTATAGCAAATTTCTAGGGTATTACATTCTACCCCCTTCAAATAAATTCATCCTCAAATTTAAAATAAATATGTACCTCAATGTTAGAACAAGAATGGGTACTTGGCTTTTATATCCTATTTGCTTTCCGAGGTACACTCCTCCATTGATTGGTTCCTCCATTGCACTTTAACCATCAGAATCTCCTTATTGTGCAATTGTTTGAGTTGTTGATCCATAATTTCCACTGGTACCTCCTCATATGACAAGTCTTCATCTACTCCAATTTCTTACAACACGAGTACATGTGATGGATCTGGCACGTACTTCTATAACATGGAAATGTGGAATATCGGGTGTACATGACTCAAATTGGGTGGAAGTACCAACCTATAAGCAACATTGCCGATCTTCTCTAATATTTCAAATGGTCCCATATATCTTGGTAACAATTTTCCCTTCTTTCAAAATCTCATAATACCTTTTATAGGTGAAATTTTAAGAAACACATGATCACCAACTGTAAAATGCACATCCTTTCGCTTTGGATCAGCATAACTCTTATGTCGACTGAAGGTTGTCTTCATTCTTTCTTTGATAATTGGCACCTTTTCCATTGTCTCTTTAATCAACTTTAGTCCTTCCAAATTCTTCTCACCTGGTTCCACCCAACATACTAGAGACCGGCATTTTCTACCATATAATGCCTCATAAGGATCCATTCTGATCAATGAATGGTAGCTGTTGTTATAGGAAAACTCAATCAATGGTAGATACTGATCTCAGTTATTTTTGAAGTCTAGAACATATAGCCGTAGCATATCTTCCAATGTTTGAATGGTCCACTCCAACTGACCAATTGTTTATGGATGAAATGTTGTACTGAATCATAGCTATGTATCCATAGCTTTCTGAAATTTTTGCCATAATCGAGAAGTGAATTGTGTCTCTCTGTCAAATATTATCACCAATGGTACTCCATGAAGCCGAATGATCTTATCAACATATAACTGTGCATATTGTTCTGCTGAATAATTCGTCTTCACTTCAAGGAAATGAGTAGACTTCATCAATCGATCAACTATTACCCATATAGAATCATATCCATATGAATTCCTTGGAAAACCAACCACAAAATCCATGGTAACTTGCTCCCATTTCCATTATGGTAACTCTATCTCTTGTAGTAACTTAGATGGCTTCTGATGCTCAAACTTAACCTCTGACAGGCTAAGCATGTGGACACAAATTTAGCCATATCCCTCTTCATATTAGGCCACCAATAGACATCCCTCAGATCATGGTACATCTTTGTGATTCCAAGATGTACATTGTAATAAGAATAATGGGCCTCTTTCATTATTTGATCCTGTAGTCTGTTAGTGTCGGTTTCATATAACCGTTTACCACATTTCAATACACCATCCTCAACTATGAACTCTAGAGATTTACCATTCTGAACATCTTCTTTTAACTTCACAAGATATGGACCCCTATCATGTGCCACTTTAATATCATCAATCAATAGTGACTTAACCCGAAATTGGGCTATCAAAGCCTCACTTCGATCCTGGGATCCCAACTCTAACTCAACTCCCATATCAACTATCTTTTTCATTTCACGAATTAATGGCCTTCTGGTAATTACAATGTGAGCTAGGCTTCCCATTGAATTCAGGCTCAATGCATCGGCTACCACATTTGCTTTACCCGGATGATACAGGATCTCACAATCATAATCTTTCAGCAATTCAACCCATCTTTGTTGCCGAAGATTCAGATCTTTCTGTTGCAGAATATACTGCAGGATTTTATGATCCATATATATCTCACATTTAGCACCATATAAATAATGTCTCTAGTTCTTTAGTGCAAATACCACTGTTGCCATTTCTAAATCATGAGTCGGATAATTCATTTTATGCTTATTTAATTGCCGAAAAGCATAAGCAATCACCCTCTTATTATGTATAAGTACACATCCCAATCCAACTATAGAGGCATCACAGTACACCGTGAATTTATCACTCTCTGTTGGAAAAGCTAATACTGGAGCACTTGTTAGACAAGTCTTCAAAGTCTGGAAACTGCTCTCACATTCATTTGTCCATAGAAATTTCTCCTGCTTCCTAGTTAACTTGGTCAACAGAGCAACGATCTTTGAGAAATCTTTTACAAACCGCCTGTAATATCCGGCCATACTAAGAAAACTTTGAATTTCAGAAACATTGGTAGGTCGGGGCCAATTAGCAACTACTTTGACTTTCTGAGGATCTACTTTAATACCATCCTTATAGACAATATGGCCAAGAAAATATACTTCAGTTAACAGAACTGTCATTTAGACAGCTTAGCATACAATTGGTGCACCTTCAATGTCTGCAATACTATTCTCAAGTGCTCTGCATGCTCCTCTTCACTCTGGGAATAGATAAGTATGTCATTAATGAACACTATGATAAACTTATCCAAATATGGCTTGAATATCTTGTTCATCAGATCTATAAATGTAGCTGGTGCATTAGTCAACCTGAATGCCAACACCAAGAACTCATAATGTCCATATCAGATTCTGAAATCAATCTTGGGCACATCTTCCTTCTTAATTTTCAATCGATGACACCCTGGCCTCAAATCAATCTTTGAGAAGTGACTGGCACCCTGCAATTGATCAAATAGATCATCAATCCATGGCAGAGGATATTTTGTAATACCCTAGGCAGTCTTAACATATATGCATGATTTAATTCTCAGTATGTGGTTTAAAGGCATTGAAATGATGGGAAATAATTTTAGAGACACAGTTAGAAAGTGAACTAGTTACTTTTCCGGAAATCGACGGTGTCGGGAACATTGACGAGAAATTAGCAGTCCGGTCAACAGAAGAATTTCTGAATTTGATTAGGGGGTAAAAGATCACCTTAATGCAT
This sequence comes from Aleurites moluccanus, assembly GCA_948193065.1. Classification (NCBI taxonomy): domain Eukaryota; kingdom Viridiplantae; phylum Streptophyta; class Magnoliopsida; order Malpighiales; family Euphorbiaceae; genus Aleurites; species Aleurites moluccanus. Next base: position 10,188 of record CANXYC010296959.1, on the reverse strand, counting down.
GTGTAATTTTTGTAAAAAGAAAGAATTGAAAAAATTTAGGAACACTGAAAAACTAACCAATGGCAAAATTGTAAATAAATGGAATTGTAAGGTGAATAGTGGAAATGAGTCTGTCTGAGTTACAGAATGACTCTGAAACTATTTTTATAAATAAGGATAAATTAAAATAAGCCTATTGATTCCGCACATTGGAATCTAAATCCTGACAGAATAAATTACAGAAGAAGTTGGGATCAAAACCTAATTACTTGGAAACTTAAGGACTAAAATGTAATTTGCAATTCTAATTTTTATATATAAACCAACACTTAACCAATTTTGCTATCTTCTTCTTTTTCTTCAAAGGTGGTCGAACCCTTCTTCTTCCTCCATCCATTCCATTCCTTCATTTTCCAACTAAATTTCCTAAAGAAAATTCATAGAAAACTTAGAATTAAAGCTTGTTCTTCCATTCCCCACCTTTAATTTGCTTAGAAGCTAAAGGAAACTAAGGAAGATTTGCTTGTTCATTTCAGGTGGATCATCAAATTAAGGTAACTAATTAATTTGTTTGCTTTTATGGTTTAGTTAGATGATTTTAAGGTTGAATTGAATGGGTTTTAGGTTAGATTGCATCAATTGATGCATTTTGGTAGAAAACCCTAATTTGCCTAGCTTATTTGAAATTGTATGCCTTATCTATGTTAATTAGAGTTAGCTTATATTAATTGATGTTAGAATATGTTAATTGGAAGCCATTAAGTAACTAATTAATGGTTATTTTGGTGTAAAACATAAAGATTGCCAAAGTTGCCCTATTTGCCTCATTTGAAGAATTGTGGTGGAAATCAATTTTCCAAAGTATTTGTTGAGAACATATAGTCTCCAGTAGTATCAGTATCAGTAAGCATAAGGTTGATCAGACCCTATGGCCAGGACCATAACCCTTCCCAGCTAGGGTATCAGTAATACGATGTGCACATCGCCGATAATATATTCCCACTGCCCTGTCAGAGTGGTAGCTCTGTCAAATCCACACGTAAATAGGCCAATGGAAATCAATAACAATATCAAGTATGCATTAAGAAAATTTCGGTACAATGACTTTCGATACACGGGTTTACTTATCAATCAGTATACAAAAGGCATTTCAATATCAATAGCAATCAATGAATATAGATAAATTTCAATCTTTTGGAAGATCAAAGAATGATCAACAATAATAAGTGGCATTTAATCAAGAAGGAAACATACTCATTGGGTCAACAAATCAAAACATGAGTATGCATAATGATGTATACGTTACTCACCTCATTGAGCACTTTCTATTGCACTTTACTTATTCTTTCCGTTTCCAAGTCCATTTCCTTGGTTCATTGCTCGCATACTTATAGTACTCATCACTTCTCTACTTTGATCTTCCACTTATATCTGCTTCAGTATTCGAAGCTATAAATTAATTTATCTACAACTTTCATGTTTTCACCATCCTCAAATTCAGTCATTAAAATTTCAGAATAATAGCCTCAAGTTACTTCCTCAAAACAGAATTTAAAAACTATATAAACCCTAACTCATTCTTTACATTTTTAGCTTAATTACCTCAATTATTTGCCAAATCATGCTATAGAACTCTTAAATACAATTAAAAATGATAAGTTTAGAATCATTACCTTAAATCAAAATACTTGAATCCCGCCTCCTTTTGCTCAACCAAAAGCTTGAACACAATTGTCTATCTTATTTTCTTCATAAAACTTCTTCCTTCTTCAATTTGCTACCTATTTTTGGTTGATTCTTTAGAAAGGTTGGAAGACATATTTTTTTAGCTTTTCTCCCCTCCATGGTTCGGTTCCCCCTCTTCAAAAATGGCAACCAACATATACTTATCATCTTTTCAAAAGCCAATAAAAATTGAAGATAAAAAAAATAATAGAAAATTCTAGAATTTTGGTGATTTGGCACGTTTCTAATTAATTTATAAACCAATTAATCATTTTCTATCAAAAATCTCATCCCTCCACCACTATGGCCTGCCACCTTGGCCTATTTCTAGAAAGGGTGGATCCTACAACTCTGTTTAATTGCACTTTTGGCTCAAAAAAAATTTTATTTGTATTCTTGACCCCAAAACTTTTGGTAATTTATTATGTCTTTTTTGTTTAGATTCAACCTCAAGTGTGGGAGTGAAATACCTTATTTTAAGTTTTTCTATTCTTTAAAAATAGTTCTGGGTCATTTTGGAATCCCAAACAGTGGATTTTCATAATTACCCCCAAAGTTGCCTTTATTTATAATTTTTCCATTACTCTTATTTTTAGTGTTCCAAAATATTTTTCAACTCTTTCTTTTCACCATAATTTCATATAAAATTAACTTATTTCATCCCCCTAAGTTTGGATAAAAAATTCTTAAATTTGCCGGACTGCTATTTTCCCTGCAGCGTAAGTAACATCGGCATTATTCGAGACAGTATCTCAAAAGTGGCCCAATTAAGTCTCAAAAATTCTTGAATATTACTCTCTATCATTCTTTGTATATTTCAGTAATCAATTAAGCCTATTCACACCTCAATTAATAGTATATCCATTACTATAGTTCGTTATATATATATTGTCTTTTGTACTTCTTCACTATCCATTGTTTTGTCTACTGGAGTATTACAATGCATTTAATCATGAAAACTTGCTCAAAGAGAGTAGATTCCATGTTTTCTTCCCAATCCTTCTCCAATATATAAATTGGTTGCATTCTTCTAGATTAAGCCTGACATCAAAGAAAATATCAAATCCTATGGTCAATTTCTTAGTTAAAGGGCAATACCAAGGTTTATAAAAACCACAATAAGGGAAATCTTCTCCCTCTTTTACAAAGTAGCCATTTAAAGTTTTAAAGTAAGGGCACATTTTCTAATCAAATGGTTCACCTTTCTTTTTAACCTCAACCCTTAACTTAGCTCTCATCTGAATCTTCTTCTCATCCTCTTCTATGGGCTTATAGCCAAGCCTAAATGGTGATTTAGCCACAGGGTAGTCATTGAATGACACTATCCTTTATTGATTCTTTGCCAAAACTAGGCTAGGAAAATAATTCATTTTTTTTTTCCATAATGTTAGCTAGAACTATGTTTCCATAAGGGTCAAAGACAAAAGGAACTAATTCCTTACCTCCATCACCTTTAATGAATTGGATAGTGTCAAAGGAGAATCCTGACAATGGAACTTCAAACAGTTCAAGCTTAATTTCCAAGATGGGTATTGAACTAGCGACTTCACTCTTCCCATGCATATCCCATTTGATCGTAACCACATAAGTTCCACGGGGAAACTTGAGATTTTGGTGGAGGGAAGAGGCTACGACTTTGAATTTATGGATCTATGGCCTTTCAAGGAAGAGATTAAAGCTGGCTGGATGTAATATCCCAAACAGAGCTAATCAGATGACAATAAAATGGAATATTGAAAAGCAGTGATTATGAAATGACAGAAATCAGAAATCTGAAAATAGTTACATAAGATAGCATAGAACATAAGTAAATATGACAGAATACGATAGAATGTGATAGAATATGATAGAAGGAGTCAAAATTTGATAGAATGATTAATGTTAGACAGACATGAGTAATTTAAGTTAATAAGAATTAATCAAGTTGGCAATAGAAAAATGAATAGTCAAGAAATGACAGTAAGGAAAAATTCAGTATGGAGATTAAAGACTTAGGAGCAAGCGACTGTAGAGACAGTCATGGAATATTAAATAGAGTCAATGGAAGTCTGTAATGGAGGATTCATAATGGTTATAAGTTAATTAGAAGTTAGTAGGCATGAAAAAAAGATGGAAGTGCAAAGGAATAAGGTATTTTAGGGAGGAAAAGAGAAATTTTCAAATAAAAGGCCAATGGGACCCACCAAATTTGTCACCATTCACATAAGTAGAAAAGTCAAAAATTTTGGCCTTTGAATTCAAGAATGGGCCGGCCACAACATGAAACAAATATAGGATTTTAGTTGTTTTAATTTAAGTTAAATTAGTATAAGTATTGCCTTTACATTTGTCAAAAATTGATTGGAGCAAAATTTTCATACATATCTTCCATCTTTCTTTTGTTCCTTAAGTATATAAAAGTCAAAAATAAATTTGATCACATTATCAATTGGAGGCCGGACACAATGAGGTGTGGTGGAAAAAAAACAATTCATTTGCTTATTTAAAGAAATAATTATAATAAAAGAAAGAACACTTGTCACAATTGTAAGTTAACAACTCACCTTATTCAAGACAATTCTAAACTTTTCCTACACAAACTTGGCAAAAGTGGATAGAATTTATTTAAGTTATACAAAAGCCAATAAATAAGAAGAAGAACAAGAGAAGGAATGGAAATAGCCATAAAAGACTCCAAAGAAATAAAGAAAGGAGAAGGAATAGAAAACAAAGAAGACAAAGGAAATAGAGGATTTGACTAAGGTAAAATTATGTCACTTGGTATCTATTACGTTTAATTTTGTTTTTTGAGTTAAATAATTAATGAGATTATGTGATAGAGAAAATATGATGATATATGATATTATTATTAAATTATTAGGGCTTTAATTGAATGGTTATATGTTGGGAATTAAATAGATTGAGTAAAGTTTGTTTTGTGACTAAATTGGAAAATCCGGATCTTGTAGAAGCAGTAAGTTGAGACTAATATTTGGTGACCTAAATGATAGAATTGGTGGAAGTGATAAACATGAAATTGTTTATATATGTGTCTAGTGTATATATGTAAAAGGAATTTGTAAAATACAAAGTGAGGCGAGATTTATTAAGTAAAAACATAGACTAACTCAGAACCAGGAAATTTTAAAAATGCTACTATGTTTTTATTTCACAGATGGTTAGAGACTGAATTAGACTAAGTGTTCAAAATGAAAGATGTTTATTTATGTATTATATAGAGTAATGTAAAATGGTTTTGTCATTTTATTATTAGTTTATGAGATATAGCAAAAATAGTAGAGACTACCAGATTTAAAGTGCAGGACAACAGGGTTGACAGTAGGGTTAGTTCAAACTGTCACCATATGCTGTGTAGAACTTGAACATAGCTGAATTTTGATATGTTAGACCCTAATATGTATAGTTTAAGTAGGAAAAAGAATAAATACAATTGGATAAGTGTAGAATGAGTTAGAGACAGAAATGTCCAAACTACCAGAATGAGATTAATAAATGAGAATTGTTAGGCAAAAAACCCTAAGTATAAGAATAAATGGAAATTTATTAAACTAAATTGAAGATTAATGTATAACACATAGATGAATACTGATTATTAATGTATAGCTTTGAATACTGAAGAGGATATAAGTGGAAGATCAAAGTAGAGAAGTGAATAGTGGATACGTAAAGATATTAGCAAGGTGAGTAATGTATACATCATTATACATACCCATGTTTTGATTTGTTGATCCAATGAGTATGTTTTGTTCTTAATTAAATGCCAATTTGTTATTGTTGATCATTCTTTGATCTTCCTAAAGATTGAAATTTATCCATATTCATTGATTGCTATTGATATTGAAATGCCTTTTTTGTACTGATTGATAAGTAAACCCGTGTATCGAAAGCCATTGTACCGAAATGTTCTTAATGCATAATTGATATTGTTATTTATTTCCATTGGCCTATTTATATGTGGATTTGACAGAGTTGCCTCTCCGACAGGGTAGTGGGTACATACTGTCAGCAATGTGCACATTGTATTACTGAGCTCAAAAGGGTTATGGTCCTAGCCATAGGGTCTGTTCAGCCTTATGCTTACTGATACTGATGTGTTACTGATATTACTGGAGACTTTATATTTGTATATAGTCCATACTGATACTACTGGAGACTGTATGTTTACATATAGTCCATACCCTTTATCTATCTTATCTACATGATACGAGTATTATTTACCTGTCCATTGATTCTAAGCTTATACCTTATTGCTTACCACTGATGGCCATTCTATCATCAATTTAATTGTTATCTGTTCCAAACTTCCAAAGATATATGGTGTGCAATATAATTAGCCTTTAACATGCATACTTGACATACTGATATTCATTCATTGTATTCATTGTTACTAAACTTCCATTAGTATACTATGTTATCATATACCCATATCACATGTGTAATGATGTATGCATGCTCACCGAGTATTTTTATACTCACCCTATTGTAGTTAATAATTTTATAGGAAAGAAGTATTGGGAGCAAAATCCCAAGACAGTTTCCTTCTTCCATACTTAGGACATCCAGCAACTCCAGTGTAAATTTATTTTATGGAGTCAGTCAGTTTATACTCTAGAGCTCCATGGGGTGTATTTTGGGAAGAAGATAGTTTGTATATGTATATATATATATATATATTAACAGTTACTAAAACTAAAATGATAACTAATGCTAAAATGAATATGGTATGATATATTATAGTGACTAAAATATCGATAAAGAAAATACATATTTATAGACTGTGTCATGTTATGAATGGAATGAACATATAAAAGTGTTTTATATGTCTGTTTGAACTATGAAGTTGAGGGTATAAGGATGGTACATTATTTGGAGTGTAAAAATAAATTTTAGTGCAGGCTGTGTAATTTATGAAAGACCCAGTTTTGAGTCTGGATTAAGGTTAAAATTACAAAGTAAACTCTGGCAAATTTTTTGTAAAATTTATAAGTAATAAATGGGATTTTAACTATTAATGAATGGATTAAGAATGATTGATTGATAACTATATTGTTAAGGGGTTCTACGGGTTTCCAGTGACCTTAAGTCTACCCGTGCCCTAGGACCATCGCGATCCAAAAAGTGGGTCGTGACACTGGAACATCAATAACTTGGAAGGGGATAGGTGCAATCACTAGTCCAATGGTCATATCAAGGGTAGCCACTCTAAGAACCTCCTTTTTAGTGTTGTCATATACCCTCATAATCAGATCGGAGGGTGTGAAATCTATAGTTCCCAAACCCAAATAGCTAGCCATCTTCAATGGACACACATTGAAAGATGACTTGTTATCTACTAGTACCATTGGGATTGTCTTTCTTTAGGACATGACAGTTATTTATAAGGCATGGTTATGGTTATCCTCCCTATTAGGCAAGTTATGGTTTCTGAAAGTGATAGATGCAGCTTTGGTCGAGTTGGTCAAAGAAGCAACTAGGGTTTCCTAGGAGACATCAATAAGATCTTGGCATTAGCTCAAAACCTTGAAAAGAGTTTGTCATTGAGATAGGATGACTGGGTTAAACTCCAAATGGAAATGTTTACCTGAGTCATTTATAATTACTTTAGAATAACATCTTCATTTGGCTCATTATTGCCTTTAAATTTTTCAAGAGATGGAGGAATGGGTTGGACTGGAGGGATATCTTGGGCTAGTTTGGTAGGAGGTTGATAGAATCTTCCACTTCGAGTTATAGCATTAAGCTCATCCACTAAGTCATTGAGAACCAACACATAATAATAGTCTTCATATGATAGAATCAAAGATATAAGGTCACATTCTATATCAGAGGAGTGGATGCAATTGATTTGGACTTGGTGATTTGGAAGTGGATTGCTTGTGATATTGGGCCTGGGCCCTAAAGGTAGAATGTCTCCACTATTAACCAAATCTTGAATCTTATACCTTAGTGTCATACCCCAACTCCAGTGGTAGGACGGTCCTAGGGCAAGGGTAGGTTTAAGGCCACCATAAACCTGTAGAACACTCATATCCTAAATCTCATACATAACAAATATCCACACCATGCATAGTTATCATTAAAAATATTCAATTATATGAATCATATAATTATCATTCATGCATTTCCATATATTATCATATGATTTTCTCTTGTTCCTTACCGATCAAAAGATACCTCCCACATCAATAAGGGACAAGGGTAACCCACAATGTATCAATTCAAGCATCAAAATAATATCAAACTCGACAACTAACTACGGAGTTCTATAATATATTCCTCATACATATAAATACCATAATACAAAATAATATATATCAAAAGAATTACATAAAGTCTTCTTAGAGGAGTAAATCAAAAATCTCTGTCTTTTAAGTTAGATCCCTCTCAAGCTACACTATCACTTGAATTCCACATAAGGGGAGTGAGCCTTCAACTCAGTAAGATGTAAACTACACTAATGCTTACAAGTATCATAAAGATATAAAGGATAAGTATGAACTTGAACATATATTCAATATGCTTTTGGAATATCATAAGGAAAGAGATTATTAGAATGATTGCACAAGGAATCATAACATGAACAATCATGGTTTTTTTTACATATGAGTGCCCGCAAAGAATGACACTATAAATCATACCATGAAATAGAACTCAGAACATATCATATCATAGCGTATTGGTGCACCTTGTCACCTCAACATCTCCATGTGCTTACGCAGGGCACATGCCTAGAGCTCATGATCCCCTCTAGGTGGAACACTGATACTATACCCTATTAGCAAGGTTTCCTCTATGCATATTGGACTAATGAACTAACTCTCATTGGGAAGAGCATTCTATTTACATGTGGGTTATGGGTTATATAGCTTGGACATATTATCAAGAAACATACTGGTCATACGACTATCATGACTTATTTACATATAGTTATTCAATCACACAAATAGGTATATAATGATCTTGGTCAAAGAAAAACAACAACCAAGTCATTCATTCAATTGGTTTATTTAGGAAGTCTCAACAATTTATAGTTTATAATTACAAATTTATTACTTTGGTTCTTCAATAATTGGTTCAATAAAGTATATATAGAAAGGAAGAAGTAACAAGCATAGACTTATAAGAGTAGTATACATTAACATAGTTCATACTTACCTCAAAGCAATTCCTTGCAAAATATTCTCTCTTATTATATGAGAAGCATGAATTATTCTTTAGTCTCTTATGCTTTCTATTCCTAAATCAAAATCCCAATATCCACAAATTAGGGTTTATATCATTCGTGATCATATAGTTGTAGTCCTTATGATTTAATCATCTTGATAAGTCCTATTATGTTTCCTAACATCCATTTTAACATCTCTTAGAAGAACATTAAAGATTGGGATGAATAGCTACTATTCACCCAAAACCGTAAATCCTTAAACATTTCATGTAATCCATAGTAAATGTTACTTAAGGCTCATAAACATCTATACATAACTTATAATCATCTATTCTAGCCATATATTAACTTAACTTGAATTTAAAATGAGTTTTGAGAAAATTTACTATAACACATCAGCTTAAACCTAACCTAAACCATAAAAGGGGAAACTTAGGAGGAAATTTTTTCTTTAATTTGAACTTGTGAATGTTTTGTGTTTATACATGAATTTGATTGGTATGCATGTTATATGATGTGATTGTATGCATAGAAGAGGTTTAAAAGTTGTTAGGAAGAAATCGGGTAAATTTGAGTTTTTGATGAACTGGGCGTAAAATGGTCATTTCACACCCCTTCGAGTTTTATGGAAATTGATACTATATTTGAAGGTAGAAAAGAATATTAGGACATGAAAATGATGATATTATGTTTAAATGAATAATTGTTGGAGAATTAAACCGGTAGAAAATAACCCCGGGCAAAGCTACTAGATTTGGGATTTCAATTGAACTAGGGTTAGTTTAGTCTTTTCCTTTGTATTATGGAGTTATATAGTGTATGCAAGATTATGGTATGATTTTAGGCTTATCAAAATCAAACCATTGGATGAAAAGATGAAGGAATTGATGGTTAGATAGCTAGGTTTCACCATTTCTATCATAAGCTCAAAGCATTGGATCACACCATTTAATTTTTACTTAGATTTTTCCCACCTCTTCATCATTCATTATCTTCCTTAAGCTAAAACACCAACCAACTTTCTCTTTCCTCCATTTGAAGTTTCGGCCAACCTTGAGCAAAGCCATAACTTGTTGTTTTCTTTCATTTTTTGATGAAAACTTGTTAATTCCATCATCCTAAACACAAATATAACCATAATTTTAAAGGAAAAATAAGAAAAAGTAACAAATCAAAGTTTTGAAGATTTTGAAGAACTATTTGGAAAGTAAGTGATTTTGTAATTCTTTTGGTTCAATTATGTTCTTAAGATGTTATTTGATGTTATTTAGTAACAAAAATGTGTTTTGGATGGAAGAAAAATCAAAAGTTGGAAACCA
>CANXYC010296939.1:0-47689 GCA_948193065.1 Aleurites moluccanus | reverse complement strand
CATTAATTACCATTAATAGCTTCAGATCACTAGCAATAAATTCTATATACCCAATATTAATTATCCTAACCCATAGACTTAAATAAATCCAAAGAAAATAGCTTAGGAAGAAAATTTACCTTATTTCCTTCAAACTGAAATTCTGATATTACTGCTCAAATCTTGATGATTTTTGCCTTAATATTGACTAATCTAGAAGTCTAATGCATTAATTTGAGTATTAATGCCTTAGAATATAAAATGGAACTAATCTGAGAAAAAGACTGAATTTAATCGAAGGAAGAAGAAAGAAAAATCATGAAACGCTACTGGGGGTTGCTGGGCTTAAATAAAACATTGCCCCAGAAACACGCTAGCCAGCTCGCCTCGGCAAAGCTACTTCGCCTAACCAGCTCGCCATTCCCACTTCGCATTCCCAGCTCGCACTTAATCCAGCATTGCCTCCTCGCTATTCCAGCTCGCATATGCTACCTCGCGTATGCTGCCTCACCTCTTCGCTTCTCCACTTCTTTGCGAACTGCCACTTCGCACATTCCCTCTTTGAATAATGCCTCTTCGCATAATGCCACCTCGCCTTATCCTCTACGCCATATCCTATTCGCCTTTGCTCTTCGCCAACTTCCTCTTCGCCAAAGCTCTTCGCCAACTTCCTCTTCGCGAATTGCCACTTCAGCAAACTCACCTCGCCACTTTGCCACTTCGCAAAATGCTTTCTCTCATTTTGCTGGCTCGCCATAACAAAATCTCTCTAAGTTAAAACCCTGCCTGGACATCTCACACTTAGCCAGCTTGCAAATGAGCTACAAATATTCAAACTTACTAATTCTTTTTATCACTTATAATCAACATGCAGGGGCACAACATATCAAAATTTCAAATCGAAAGGACTAACACACAAACCATGGTGACTCTCCAAAGATCACCCAAACTTGCTGCCTTAGAATCTTTCCGAACAGGTCTGATAAAACCCACTCTATACTGAGATACACTTATCCAAAAATTCTGAAATTTTACAGTCATCTTCACAACACAAAAGAAACATTTTTCATGTTCACACATTTAGCTAATTCTGCCTCAGTCATTCCCAGTAATTTCAAACATTCACTGCATCCCTACAGAAACTCTCAACCAGACCAGCCTTGCTCAAATAGACACAACTCATTACACACACAGAATTTTGCCAAACCATTTTACAGAATTATAATCAAGATATAAAATCACAACTTTTATGTTTTACACTTTACCAAATTATGTCCATTAAGAAAATGAAATTATTATCACAAAATCCTGCAGCATAAAAAAAAAATCAGAAATTCCTGAAATTCTCAACATTCTTATTTAAAATTAAAATAATTCTCCAAACTTACAAAATCAATAAAATACTATAAAAATGGCAGATATTATAGCTATGTATAGAGGACACATTCTCAATGCTCTTTGGACCGACTTTATGATCTCTATATAGTGGAGCCTTCTACAAAAGTAATTTGGAATGCTTCAGAATTTAATTATCAATATGAGGAGGAAGGTATTTATAAATTTTTAATTTTTAAATATATTGATTACAAGTTTGTGGATGACAAGCCTATCTTGTCACAAATGCATGAGTTGTAAGTCATTGTTAATCAGTCGAGGGCTGAAAAAATTGAACTTCTTCAACCTTTCCAAGTAGGGCTATAATAGCAAAGTTTCCTTCATCTTGGAAAGGATATAGGAATAAGATTTTGTATGACTCCAAAGACATCACCTTGGAGTAAATTTAAAAATATCTTTGAATCGAGGATGAGAGATAGTAGTGAAAACTCTTTTGACAATATAAAAGTAAATGCGGTGAATCAACCTAATAATTTTAACAAAGGCAAGCAAAAAAAAAAAAAAAAGAAGAAGAAGAAGTATTAGTCCCAAAAGGAATCAAGGAAAATTTTAAGAAATCAAAGAGTGGAAGTTGTTTTATTTGTGGAAAACCTAGTCATTTTGCTAGGAATTGCATATTTAAGAAAAGCTAGAAATCATAGGTCAACTCTGTTGAGGGAGATGATGATATAATCGCTATTGTAAGCAAAATAAATGCCATATTTGCCAAGATTTCTGGTTGGTAGTATAATACTTGTGCTACCGTCTATGTTTGCTATGATAAGATACTATTTAAGACTTAAGAAGAAGTCACAGATGGGCAAGAGATTCAAATGAAAAATGAAGCTCATTCTAAGGTACTTGGAAAGGGAAATATGGAACTTATTTTCACTTCGGGAAAGAAAGTCACTCTTACGAATGTTCTTCATGTTCCATATATGAATAGAAATTTAGTGAGAGGGAATCTCCTTCGGCAAACTTAGAATTAAATCTATATTTGAATTTAGGAAGTTAATTATATCCTGTAATTGAACTTTTGTTGGAAAAGGCTATTCTACCAAAGGGATGGTCAAAATATATTTTGTTGACAATAATTCTGAAATTAATAAAGATGTTACTTCTTTTTATATTGTTGATTCTTATTCATTATGGTATGATAGATTACCACATATTAGAACTAGCACCATTAAAAAAATGGCTAAGTCTAGCTTAATAAATTATCATTTTGATGATTTTGATAAATGTGAAATTTGAGTTAAAAAAATGATTAAAAAACCCTTCAAAAGTATTAAAAGACATACTAATTTATTAGATTTAATATATTCTGATATATGTGAATTAAATGGCATATTAATAAGAAAAAGCAAAAAATATTTCAATACTTTTATAGATGATATGTCTATATTCACATATGTTTATTTATTAAAACATAAAAGTGATGTTTTTAATACAAGGCATATAAAGCAGAAGTTGAAAATCAATTAGGAAAGAAAATTAAAATTTTAAAAAGTGATAAAGGGAAAGAATACTTTTCTAAGGAATTTAACTTGTTTTGTGAACAACATGGTATAATTAATGAATGTTCAACACCTAGAACACCTAAATAAAATGGATTAGCATAAAGAAAAAATGGAACTTATCTAGAAATGATAAATGCTATGTTGTTGCATGCTAAATTGCCTTATAATTTGTGGGAAGACACTTTATTGGTTGCATGTCATGTTTCAAATAGAATTCCTTCTAAAAATACCAAGATCTCTCCATATGAATTATGGAAGGGAAGACAACTTAACATTGGTTATTTTAAAGTGTGGGGGTGTCTTGCATATTGCAAAAATAATGATCCTCAAACAAAGTTGGGACCTAGAGGAATCAAATCTGTATTTGTAGGCTATGCCTCAAATAGCAAAGCTTATAGACTTTTTAATTTGGAGTCTAATGTCATAATAGAATCTCGAGATGTGGAGTTCTTTGAACACTTATTGGCTTCAAGAGATAATATTCATCCTCCAACTAGTGAAGAGTTACAAGTGGAGACATCTCAAGAGGTTAGTGAGCAACTTAATATTCCTTTGATTGAAAAGCAATCAAGTTCACAAGAGGGTGGTAAGCAATCTCATGAATTAAGGCGAAGCATTTGTGTATAAAAAGCAAAAATATTAGGACCCGATGAAATTGATTCTCAAAGTATTTCTTTTTACCTTGTAGAAGGAACTACTGAGAAAGTCTTAAGAACAATTCCTCTTATTTTTAAAGTGGAAAATGATCTTAAAACATTTAAAGAAGCTATGGCCTCTAGTGATGTTGCTTTATGGAAATATGCTATTTATGATGAGATGGATTCTATTATGTCAAACAACACATGGGTTTTGTCGATTTACCTCCTACTTCTAAACTTATTGGAGGTAAATGGGTATTTTGTAGAAAGTATCATACAGATGGTACCCTCCAAACTTTCAAAGCAAGATTAATGGGATAAAGTATTTCAACAAAAGGAAGGAATAAACTATTTTGACACATATGCTCTTGTGGCTAGAATCACATCCATTAGAATTGTTTTTGCTTTAGCTTTAATTTTTGATCTTTATGTTCATTAAATGGATATCAAAACAACATTTTTAAATGGAGATCTCAATCAGGAGGTGTATATGGAAAAACTGAAGGATTTTTCCTACCGGAAAATGAACATAAATTGTATAAACTTGTTAAATCATTATATGGTTTAAAGTAAGCTCCAAAATAGTGGCATGAGAAATTTGATGCAAATGGATTTGTTTACAATGTTGCGGATAAATGTGTTTACTCAAAACTTGCGATAATTATATAGGAATAGTTTGCTTTTATGTCGATGATATGCTAATAGTAAGCAATAACATAAAAGGTATTGTAAAAACAAAGAGATTTCTATCTTCAACATTTAAGATGAAAGATATTGAGCAAGTTGACATCATACTAGGTATTAAGGTAAGAAGAAATAATGGGGGATATATTTTGAGTCAATCTCTTTATATAGAAAAAGTACTGAGGAAATTTAGCCACTTAAAAATCAAAGAAACAAATACCCCATTTGACCCAAGTATCAAATTAGTAAAAAATATTGGAGGAACAATGGTTCAACTAGAGTATTCAAGTACTATAGGAAGTATTATGTATGCAACGCAGTGCACAAGACCTGATATAGTATTTGCTGTTAGTAAATTGAGTAGATTTACTAGAAATCCAAATGTGGAGCATTGGAAGGCTATTGAAAGATTTCCTAGGTACCTTAAATAGACTAAATATTATGTCTTACAATACTCAAATTTTCCTACTATTTTAGAAGGATATACTGATGCAAGTTAGATATCGAGTTTAGGAGATAGCAAATCCACTACTGGTTTGGTGTTCGCCTTAGAAGGTGGCATTATTGCTTGGAAAAGCAGGAAACAAACATGTATAACACACTCAACTATAGAATCATAATTTGTTGTATTACTGGAAGCAGGAAAAAATGTTGAGTGGTTTAGAGACTTTTTATTAGAAATTCCATTGACTTCTAAGAGTTCGAAGTTTGAATTTAATTTCTATACTTTGTGATAGTCAAGCCACTTTAGCTCATGCATATTGTGAAGTATGTAATAAAAAGTCAAGACACATAAGTTATTGACATTTGTGAAATCAAACATGAATTTAGCTAACCCGTTCATCAAATCTCTTACAAGAGAAGTTGTAAGGGATAGGGTTATTTGAATAAAGATCCACTAATGATAGAAACCTTACTCAACATTATGAAATGAGTAATGAAGAGTTCAAAGAGTCAAAACAAGTTATTGACATGTGGAGTGGTTCAACACTTTAAAAAATTTTACTAGTCCCATCTAAAGATGTTAAAGTGTTGGTTGTCACTGAATGAGGATTGAGTTAGTTATACTCTTAATGAAGTTCAGTCAAGCTAGGACAAATATCTCAAAAAGTGACAAAGATACTATAAAAACTTCATCTATAAGAACTTAAAAGTGGTGCTGCTTCAATTAGGAGTTGGAGTTTCTCTCATAAAAATTCAGGAATTCTGGATTAGCTCATAGCCTTACTAGAGCTAAGCATGTTATAGTTTGGAATTTGAGAATTTTTATGTTTATATATATGATGCTATCGATGCTGTCACAAGGAATAACAAGTTCAAAACTTTTATGCTACTTAGAAACTTGACTTCGTCCTGTGGCATTTATACTAAGGTAATACTATATTCATAAACACAGTTTGATCTTTTGGAGAAGTTTTTTTATATTTGAACAAATGGGGGATTGTTATAAATTATTCAAATTAAAAATAAAAAAAGAAGTTATTATACCAAAGGTTATGTTCTAAGTATCTATACTAAAAGATGTGTTCTAAAAGTTGTGCCCATTCTTAATGTTGAAATTTTTGAGTCAAAGGATGTGTCTATTATACTAAAAGTTGTATCTCTTTCTAAGGTTGTAACTTTTAAATTTTTCTATTATAAATATATGATTGTTGAGATCATTTTGAATGTTCAAAAAAAATTGAAAGTTAGAAAATTTTTTAAATATAATCTTCTTTTCTTCAAATCCAAAAGATCAAATTTCATTTCTCATAATTTCTAATTTGAAGTTTTTACTATTTGTTTAGTGCAAAACTTTTTAAAGCTTATCATATCCACTAAGGTTATTTGTATTTAATCTCATAGCAATCTTAAGAAG
Source organism: Aleurites moluccanus (assembly GCA_948193065.1). Taxonomy (NCBI): domain Eukaryota; kingdom Viridiplantae; phylum Streptophyta; class Magnoliopsida; order Malpighiales; family Euphorbiaceae; genus Aleurites; species Aleurites moluccanus. The sequence continues at coordinate 41,636 of CANXYC010296939.1, read as the reverse complement.
GAAAGGAAGAAAATATCGCTTTTAGAAAAGTGGATTTACTTGTGTTCATGCTATTAATATTTTATATATAATTATATCCTTCTGTTCTTGATTCTTTTGACTCCTATTTTCAATAATTTTTCCTACAATTATTTTCTAAGAAAAATAAGCCTATATGTATTTAGATCCAAAAGCAATCCAATGGATACAAAAGCCATCATAATGTTTAAGCAATCAAAAATCATTATTCTTCCCTTTCTTTAAGATTTTCATATCAATAGATGGATTGTAATTAATTCTCCTCCCCTTTCTTTAGCATAGTGTAATACCCTAGGAAATACTACCATGATTGAACAATAATATATCTAGTTATTGGACTGGAAACACCGATATAATGAAGGAAAATTTTTGAAACACAGTTAGAATATATTTGAGATATTGTCCCAAAAAATGTCAGTATTAATTACACTGCCCGAGAAATAGCAGTCCAGATGACTAAAGAATTTCTTATTCAAACCAATGGGTAAAGAATCACATAAATATGAGTAAAATTTTAGTGAAAAGGAAAATTTAAAAAATGATTAGGAACACTGAAAATAAGAGTAATGGTAAAATTATAAATAAGTTGAACTTTAAGGATAGTTTGGGAAAACCACTGTATGTGTTCCAAAATGGCTCTGAAAATATTTTTTATAATAAACTACAAATAAAAAGAATCCATTTCAATTACCACTTTGAAATCTAATTCTCAACAAAATTGTCAGAATAAATTACAGAAGGAAATGGGGGTAAAAGAATGATTATTAGAAAGTTTAAGGACCCAAATATAATTTGCCATTTTTTCTTACTATATAAGCATGCCTTAAGATATTTTTGACCATTTTCTTTCTTCTTCTTGCTTTGGCCGAATGATACCCATCATTCTCCACCAAAATAGTTTTGTAAAATCAAAGAAAAACCTAAAGAAAACTTAAATCAAACCATTGATCCTTTGATTTCTAACCTTGGATCACTTGGAAAATCAAAGAATTTCAAGATTTGTTGGCTTGAAGATTTCAGCCACTCACCAAACCAATAGAAAATAAGTGATTTCTTTGGTTTAATAGTTGATTTATATGTTTTAGATGTTAAATAGAATGAGATTAGTGTTATTTTGCATCAATTGATGTATTTGATGGATTTTCCCAAAATTGGAAACCCTAAGATGAAGTTGTAAGAGATGAATCTTTGAATTAGTATTAGTTAATGTTAAATAAGGTTAGATTATGTTAATTGATGACTAATAGATGGAGTATATGTGATTGGTTTGATATAGAAAGCAAGGAATTGGAAAGTTGCCATTTTTGCCAACATTGATGGCTTTGGTGGCAAAATGTGTAATTCAAGTGATTTAAAGTACTAGGTGAGTTTAATATGCATCATTTATCATGTTTTATGTATTAAAATATTGATTGAAAAATTGTTCCAAAAAGCCTATCTTAGCCGAACCATTGTTGGCCATTTTTGCCTTGATTTTTGCTTTGTTTTCCTTTAGTTTTCCATGCCTATTTGATCCTTTTTGTATTGTTGATTGATGGAAACCAAATGTCTATTGAATAGCCTATGTTGTATACTTGTTGGTTAATATTGGGGCAATTTCAATGTTGCACCAAAACCTTGCCAAAATGTCTATTGTTTATTGTACACCAAGTGTTCAACGAATTGCCTAGTTCAAAATCTATAGGCCTATCATTGATTTCTTCTATAGGCCTACCACTTGAATGTCATTGTCACCAGTGACATTGGCATGCCAATTGAGCCAACTTCTTGACTTGATTTGTCCAACTTTTGATTCATCACAATGTTAATTGCTAATCGTAATACTACTGTTTATTGGTTCATCTATTGTTTATCCATTGCTAAATTGCAGTCTCGTTTGATTAAATTCATGAGCTACTGCTACTTGATAATATTGTCATTGTATATTGATATTGATCGACTTGTTCCATGTTCTTATTGATTTCAATGAGATTTGACAGAACTGCCTCTCCGATGGGATAGTGGGTACATACAGTGAGCAATGTGCACATTGTATAATGATACCCTAGCTGGGAAGAGTTAACAGTTCTAGCCATAACACCTAATCAGTCTTATATATATTGATACGTGATTGTTACTGTTAGCCCTCTTGGGCTTGATGTTGATTTTAATGATAACAAAATAATATAAATGTGTTATTTGTATTAACATTTTGTTTGAGTTGATTAAGGCATGAGAAATCATGACCATTGCTCAATTATAAGTTAACACATTCAAAAGGTCTTGAATGACATTTAAAGAGAAGTCATTAAGTGCACATGCTTAGAAGGAGCATTGTCACGACCCAGTTTCCCGGACCGTGATGGTCCTAGGGTACGGAAAATGCCAATGGTGACCGGCACCCATAGAACCCAATACCATATGTACAATCTATAAACCTCAATATATTATCCATTTATTTTAATTATCATTCATTATGTTATTCTATTATTCATTCTGTTATGGATTCTGCAATCACTCTGCGAATGGATGTCACAATCATATATCATATATCATGCATCATATATAATCAATATTTACCATCAATATTATATATATATAATGTTCATCTCTTAGCTAACCCGTACATACCCATGGAGCAGCTAGATAATGAACATCAAAAATAAATATAGAATATCCAGAAATATATACAAAGTCTATAGCAGGTATCCACGGAAGACAGAAGACTGGATCTTGCAATCTACTCCTCTCCTAAAAGGGGTAAACAAACAAAAAGGTGAGTATGGATGATACTCAGTGAATTTACATGCATCACAATGAAATATAAGCTCAAGTAAGGGTTTATACAGGATAAGAAATAATAGTACAGGGTAAATTATATAAATGACAGAATCAGTATCGGTGAACAATAGGAATAGCCATGGTTATATCCAATTAGGGAATCAATATGGTGAGCCAGATAAAGGGCCATGAACTCATATACTATATGTAATCACATAGTCGATCTCATATCACATAGGCATAAGACTAATCAGGTCCTATGGCTGGAACCATAAACCCTTCTTAGCTAGGGCATCAATATCAATATGCACATTGCCAACAGTATGTACTCACTACCCTGTCGGTGAGGCAGCTCTGTCAATCACATTTAGGCCAATAGAAAGAAGTAACATATCAATAGATACCATTATGAAACAATGGTACCATCATTGTCAATATGGTCAATATCAATCAAATGACATAAAATATGGATCAATGGCATAATGAAATACAACAATTAAGCAAGGATACATGTTATGGTAAACAATAATGGTATGGAACAAAAGTTGATTCGGTGGCCGAAATTGGTAGGTCAATTAGCATGCCAATGTCACTGGCGACAATGGCATTCAATTGGTATGCCTATGGCATGCAAACCAATAGGCCAATGGCAAATCAACTAGGCATTTCATCGAATATTTGGTGGGCATACATTGGCAAGCCAATAGGTTAGGTTTTGGTGTAAAATTGACTTGACCATTCAAACCAACAACAAACCACAATGGCAACCAAAGTCAATGTATCAAGAAACACAATTTAAACAATATTAAAATGTCTCAAAATAGCAAGGAAAAAAAAATCAAGCAATTCATAGGCACAATTAGGGCAAAAGTGGTTCGGCCACAAGGTGCATTTTACAAATGGTTTCCAATTATCAATTCAATGATTCAAACATGATATTTGATGCAATGTAAACTCACTTAATGATCCAATTAGCCAATGTTCACACCAATTACATCAATTTCCACTGAAATCCCCAAATTTTGCTACTTTGAAAATTCATCTTACACAATCTCCAATTCTACATCAAATTAACCATCAATTAGTTGTTCATTCATATCCCATTAACCATTTCTAACCTCAATTAACATAAACACATCCTAATTCAACAATTTATTCTTTACAACTTCAATTTAAGCAATCAAATTGGGAATTCCATCAAATTAAGATAAACTAATGCAATTAAACATAATACCCATCTAATTCAACCTAAATAAACACTAAATCATCAATCAAACTTAACAAAACAACACCTTTACCTCTAAGCATCATAATGGCCGAAACTTCCATGGAGCTTGTTCTCCCAATTCTTTGCTACTCACTTCAATCTAATGGTAGAAATGAGTTTAGCTAGGTTAAATTACTACTTTTCTATCAAAATCCTAAAGAAAACTATAAAGAAATAAAGAAATGGAAGATGGAAGATGGAGAAATGTGCTACATCAATATGAAGAAGAGAAAGGAAATGAAGAACACGAAATGGTGATGGCCAAAAATAAGACAAAATCAATTGTAAAATTACAACTAAACCCTCCAAGTTGCAACCTTTACACTTTGGTCTTTAAACCTTCTGTAATTTATTCTGACAATTCTGTCAGGATTCTGAATTCAAAGTGGGAAATATATAGGCTTATTTTAATTTATACTTATTTATAAAAATAATTCTGGAGTCATTCTGTAACCCCGACCGACCACTTTCCACTATTCACCTTGAATTTTCATTTAATTACCAAAATGTCATTACTTACTTTTTCAGTGTTCCTAAATGACTTTCACTTCTTTCTTTTTACCAAAATTAGACATAAATTATGGTCATCTTTTACCCCCAAGTCAACTTTAGAAATTCTTTTGTTGACCAGACTACTCATTTTTCAGTAGTGTTCCCAACACCGCCAGTTTCTAGAAAAGTATCAAGTTCGCTTTCTAACTGTGTCTCTAAAATTATTTTCCATCATTTCAAGACTAATGGACCACATACTGAGAATTAATTCATGCATACATGTTATGGCTTTCTAGGGTATTACATTTTACCCCCTACAAATAAATTCGTCCTCGAATTTAAATAGAAACATACCTCAATGCCGAAATAGGGATGGATATTTGCTCCGCATCTCCTGCTCGCTCTCCCATGTACACTCCTCCATTGTCTGGTTCCTCCATAGCACTTTTACTATAGAGATCTCTTTGTTCCGAAACTTTCTGACCTGTCAATCAACAATCTCCACAGGTAGCTCCTCGTATGACAAATTCTCACTAAGATCCACATCCTGAACCTCCAAAATATGCGATGGATCCTACACAAATTTCCGCAGTATTGATATGAGGAAGACTGGATGTACATGGCTCATGCTAGGTGGAAGAGCCAATCTATAGGCCACACTGCCAATCCGCTCAAGTATCTCGAATGGGCCTATAAATCGTGGTGATAGCTTGCCCCTCTTCCCAAATATCATAACTCCTCTCATTTGTAAGACCTTTAGGAAGACATGATCACCAACTGAAAACTGTACATCCTTCCTCTTCTGATCAGCATAACTCTTCTGCCTACTGAAGGCAGTCCTCATCCGCTTTCTGATCATAGGAACCTTCTCCATAGTTTCTCTGATAAGCTCTGGTCCCTCTAGCTGCTTCTCTCCTGGCTCCACCCAATATACTAGAGACCTGCACTTCCTACCATATAGTGCTTCAAATGGAGCCATACCAATAGAAGAGTGAAAACTGTTGTTGTAGGAGAACTCTATCAGTGGCAAATAATAGTCCCAACTACCCTTGAAATCTATAACACATAATCTGAGCATATTCTCCAATGTCTGGATTGTCCTCTCTGACTGCCCCTTAGTCTGCAAACGAAAAGCAATACTGAACCGTAACTGGGTACCCATAGCCTCCTGAAATTTCTGCCAAAATCGGGATGTGAACTGTGTACCCCTGTCAGATATGATCACCAGAGGAACTCTATGAAGACGCACAATCTTATCCACATACAACTGTGCGTACTAAGCTGCTGAATATCTGGTCTTTACCTCCAGAAAATGTGCAGACTTCGTCAACTGATCAACAATAACCCAAATAGAGTCATATCCCCTCAAAGTCCGTGATAGACTAACTATGAAATCCATAGTAACCTGTTCCCATTTCCATTCTGGCAGCTCTATCTCCTGAAGTAGCCCTGATGGCTTCTGATGCTCAAACTTAACCTGCTGACAGGCTAATCACTTAGATACAAACTGAGATACATCCTTCTTCATCCCAGGCCACCAATAAACATCTCTGAGATCATGGTACATCTTGGAAATCCCTGGATGTACATTATAAGCAGAATAGTGTGCCTCTCGCATAATCCTATCTCATAGCTCATCACAATCCGGTACACAGATACGCCTCCTATATCTCAATACCCCATCATTAACAGTGAACTCTGTCATCCTACCACTCTGAACCTCTCCCTTCAGCTTCAAAAGATAAGGATCTCTGTCTTGAGCCACTTTAATATCATCTATCAATAGTGACCTCGCCCGAAATTGGGCTATCAGAGCCTAGTTCCGATCCTGGGAACCCAAATCCAACTCTACCCCCACATCTGCTAACTGTCTCAGATCTCTGATCAATGGCCTCCTGCTAATCACAATATGAGAAAAACTACCCATCGATTTCCTGCTCAAAGCATCCGCCACTATATTGGCCTTTCCTGGGTGATAGAGAATCTCACAGTCATAATCCTTCATAAGCTCAATCCATTTGCGCTGCCTCAGATTCAGATCTTTTTGCTGAAATATATACTGTAGACTCTTATGATCAATATATATCTCGCATTTAGACCCATATAAGTAGTGTCTCCAAATCTTCAAGGCAAAGATCACAGCTGCCATCTCCAAATCATGAGTTGAATAATTTACTTCATGCTTCTTTAACTGTCGAGAAGCATAAGCAATTACCCTACCAATCTGCATCAGAACACACCCTAGGCCAATCCGCGATGCATCACAATATATTGTAAATTTCTCCCCCTCAACTGGTAATGCCAAAACCGGAGCACTGGTAAGGCAATACTTCAGAGTCTGGAAACTACGGTCACACTCATCCGTCCAGACATACTGCTCATGTTTCCTCATCAGTCTAGTCAAAGGAGCTACAATACGAGAGAAATCCTTCATAAACCTCCAATAATCTCCAGCCATACCCAGAAAGTTGTATACCTCTGAAACACTGATAGGCTGGGCCAATTAGCAACCACCTTAATCTTCTGAGGATCCACCATAATACCATCCTTACAGATAACATGCCCCAAGAAGCACCCCTCAGTCAACCAGAACTGACACTTGGATAATTTAGCATATAACTGATGTTCCCGAAGTGTCTGTAGCACTATCCTCAAATGCTCTCTGTGCTCCTCCTCACTCCTGAAATAAATAAGGATGTCATCAATGAAGACGGTGACAAACTTATCCAAATAAGACCTAAACACCCTATTCATTAGATCCATGAAAGCCGTTGGAGCATTTGTGAACCCAAATGGCAGAACCAGAAACTCATAATGACTATAGCGGGTTCTGAAAGTGGTCTTGTGTATATCACTCTGCTTAATCTTCAACTGATGATACCCAGACCTCAGATCAATCTTAAAAAAATGGCTAGCACTCTGCAGCTGATCAAATAAGTCATCTATCTGTGGCAACGGATACTTGTTCTTCACTGTGACCTTGTTCAGCTGCCTGTAGTCAATACACATCCTCAATGAGCCATCTTTCTTTCTCACAAACAGAACCGGTGCACCCCAAGGAGAGCTGCTCAGTCTGATAAACCCTCTATCCAATAGCTCTTATAATTGTATCTTCAATTCTTCAGTTTAGCTGGAGCCAATTTGTATGGTGGAATGGATATCGGGTCTGTGCCTGAATGCACCTCTATCTCAAACTCAATCTCCCTGTCAGGGGGCAATCCTAGTAACTCCTCAGGAAATATGTCAGGAAACTCTTGAACAACCGGTATCTGATCTAACTAAACAAAAGATCTCTGTACATCCACTACATGAGATAAATAGGCTGAACAGCCTTTCCCAATCATCCTCCAAGCCTGGATAGTAGATATAAGGTTAACCTAAAACTCCCGAATATCACCCTAAAACTCAAACTCCTGTTGCCCCTCAGGCTGGAATCTAATCCTCTTCCGATAATAGTCTATCACTACCTGGTGTCTAGTCAACCAATCCATACCAAATATCACATCTAACTCAAGCACAGGCAACTCAATCAAATTAGCATGCAGAATACGATCATCAATCTCAACAATGCAATCAGGATAATAATGATCAACATCCATACAATCCCCCATAGGAGTAGCAACAGACAATGGTACATCTAACAATCTCCTCTCCTTATTCAATTTGGGTGTAAAATGTGAAGACACAAATGAATGAGTTGCACCCGAATCGAATAAGGCATCAGCATCCTCATTCTGAACCAAAATAGTACCTGTGACAACATTCTCTGATCTATGGGCATCTTGAGTGTTGACCGCAAATACTCTGCCCTGGCCCCTACCAACTGGAGCCTGATTGCCACTGGGAGCCTATCCTCCCTTGCCTCTGCCTCTAGTAGTAGTCTCTCTACCCTGATTCTGACTAGCCTGAACCACTGGCTGAGAAACTGTAACCGATGGTTGCTGTTGTTCATCACCCCAAAGAGGGCATCTGTTAATAAAGTGACCCTGCTAGCCACACTTCAAACATGCCCTTGTCTACAATCGACACTCCCCTCTGTGCCTCTATCCATAAAATCCACATACTGGTATACCAGGTGCCTGCACTGCTGGTCTAGATGAGCCCTATGAATAAGTAGGTGTAGACTGTACAACTGGTGGTCCCCTACTCTGTAATCTCTGCCTCTGACTACCCCCTGAAGATCTCTGCTCAAATCTGAGTATTGGCTCAACTGGTCTAGATTGGGAGCTACTCTCCCCCCTCTTGCTGTGTGATCCTAGGCCACCCTTCCTTTTCTGATCCCTCTTGGCCCTCTCAGTCTTGTACTTTTCCTCCATCTGTGTTGCCTTGTCTATCACTGTGGTCAAGGATGTGAACTCTGTAGCAAGTAAAGCATTATGCAAGGCAGCATGTAAACCCCTCAAATCTGCATCTGTCGGTATAATGTGAGCAGCATACCTACTCAGCCGGATAAACTCCTCGGCATACTCCTCTACAGATCGTTCCCCCTGCTCAAGCTGCACAAATCTCACCAGATTACGGGTCCTAACACCCTCAGTGATGAACTCATCAATCAAGCCCTGTCTGAACTCTACCCACGTGGGTGGGTGCTCTCCATATAGCCTAGTCTCCATATGCCTCGAAAACCACATCCAAGCCTTACCCTTAAGCAAAAAACCCACTAACTCAACTGATCTCAACTCTGAACAAGGTAGTCTCCTCACTACCTTCTCCACCTCCTCCAGAAAATCAACAGGATCTGTACCTCTGTCCCCTCTGAACTCTGGTAAGTTTAGCTTCAGAAAGCTAAACATAGACTCCTCCCTCCTCAATCTCTCTCCTGCCTTCATGTACAACTGGCTCCCTCTGAGCCTCTACTGGCTGCACAGTAGTCAGTGCCACTACCTCAGGTACTACAGGTGGAGGTATTACTGCAGGAGCAGGAGGTGGTTGTGCCTGCTGTCTATCCCTCCTAATCTCAGCCATCTCCCTCCTCAACTCCATCAGTCCTCTCATCATCTCTACCCTCTAAAGGTCATCTCCCCTCTCTGAGTCCTCTGAAGTCCATCGAGATCGAGACGGACCCTCTGATACTGATATCTCCCTCACTAAGGACTCATTGGAGGCAACCTCAGCCTCCTTGGTGTCTCTGTATTTGCTGTCAGACATGTCTGTAATATGTCAAAAAAATACAAAAATAGTCTTAGAATACAGTAAAAATGCAGAATAATGACATATAACAGACGATAACAACAAAGGAGGACAAAGGAAATCCTATGCTCCATGGTATGCCTAATTCTACCACATTTTGTAACTAGTCACTATTCCTCTGCAATACAGTCACTATTCATCTGTAACCTAGATTCACATTCTGTAAGCCTAGTGCTCTGATACCACCTCTGTCACGACTCGATTTTTCGAACCGCGATGATCCTAAGGCATTGGAAATGCCAATGGCGACCGGCACCCGTAAAACCCAGTACCATATGCACAATCTATAAACCTCAATATATTATCCATTTATTATAATTACCATTCATTATATTATTCTGTTATTTATTTTGTTATGGATTTTGCAATCACTCTACGAATGGCTATCACAATCATTTATCATATATCATGCATAATATATAATCAATATTTACCATCAATATCATATATATATATATAATGTTCATCTCCTAACTAACCCGTACATACCCATGGAGCAGCTAGATAATTAACATCAAAAATTAATATAGAATATCCAGAAATATACACAAAGTCTGTAGCAGGTATCCACGGAAGACAGAAGACTGGATCCTGCAACTATCACGACCCGATTTCCCAAGTCGCGACGGTCCTAGGGCACGGAAAATGCCAATGGAGACCGGCACCCGTAAAACCTAGTACCAATACATAGTCTATCAACCTCAATATATATTATTTAGGTATTATAGTTACCATTCATTATGCTATCCTGTTATTCGTTCTGTTATGCCTTCTGTAAGTGGTTGTAATCATCAATTATCACAATATCATATCATGCATCATCATAGAATATCATCAATATATTAATAATACCATCATCATATACATGTTCATTTTCTAGCTAACCCGTACATACCCATGAAGCAACTAGATAATGAACACCAAAAATAATGTAATACAATAACAGAATATCTATATACATCAGAAAGTCTGTAGCAGATTCCTCAGAGAATAGTAGACTGGATTCTGCAACCCTACTCCTCTCCTGAAATGAGTAGACAATGAAAGAATGAGTATAGATGATACTCAGTGAATTTACAAGCATCAACAATGAAATATATAAGTTCAAATAATCAATTTCATATGATAAGGTACCATAATACAGTGTAAATCATATAAGCTATAGAATCAGTATCGATAAACAGTAGGAATGGCAATGGTCATACCCAATCAAGGAATCAATATGATGAGACAGATAAAAGGGCCATGAACTCATAGACTATGGATAATCACATAGTCGATCACATATCACATATACATAAGACTGATTAGGTCCTATAGCTGGAACTATAATCCCTTCCCAGCTAGGGCATCAATATCAATGTGCACATTGCTGACAGTATGTACCCACTACCCTGTCAGTGAGGCAGCTCTGTCAAACCACATTCAAGTCAATAGAAAGAGATAATATGTCAATAGACACCATTATGCAACAATGATACCATCACTGTCAATATAATCAATATCAATCACATCAAGTAATATTGGAATCAACGGTATAGAAAAATACAACATATGGGCTAGGAATTTGGTTATGGTGAACAATAATAGTACGGAACAAAAGTTGGTTAGGTGACCGAAATTGGTAGGTCAATTGACATTCAATTTATGGGCCTATAGAATAAAACACAATAAACCAATGATAATTGAGCTAGGCATTAAGAAGTACAATTAAATAATCATCAAATATGATCAATTTGGCAAGGAAATTCAAGGTAATGAATAGTAAAGTAGGGTTCGGCTACTAAGGTGGTTTTGCCATAGATTTCCATTCAATAATTTAATGCTATAGGCAGGTCAAATGATGCATGTAGAACTCACATAATGCTTCAAGTCACCTTTGCACAAGTCAATTCCACCAGATTTTTCCCAACTGTGCCAATTAGGTTACTTTATAATTCATCTTTGTCAAGTCTCCAATTCTACATCAATTAATTCATCAATTAGTTATCCACCTACATCCAATTAACTCATTCTATCATCAATTAATAAAACTTAATACTAGTTCATCAAGTCATATCTTACAATTCCAAATCAACCCTCAAATTTAGGGATTTCCATAAATTAGTATCAATCTAAGTAAATTAACACTAAACCCATCTATTTCAACCTAAATAACATCTAATTAATCAATTAAACCAAACAAATAAACCCTTATCTCAAATGGGTTGAAAAGGGCCGAAATCTACTCTTCAATATCTCTTGAAATGCTCAGCTCCTTTTCACAAATTGATGATGGAAAAGAGATGAGCTAAGCTAATATTTAAGATTTCTATAAATTTTTCCTCAGTAATTTGATGAAGAAATAAAGAAAATTGAAGAAGAAAATGGAAAATGGTGCTTCGGTCTTCTATGGAGAAAAGAAGAACGAAGGAGAAAAAGAAAAGAAGAAGTATAATTTATCGTGAAAACAATTAGTTACTGCCTCTTTAAATAGGCTACTACCTCAGTAAATTCCACTTTACCATTTTTCTCTTCGCCATTTCCAGTTCGCAATGCTACTTCGCAATGCCGTCTCGCAATGCCACTTCGTAATGCCAGCTCGCAATTGCCACTTCGCCATTGCCAGCTCACAAATGCCACTTCACCATTTCCAATTCGCAATGTCAGCTCGCAATGCTACTTCGCAGTTGCCAGCTTGCAAATGCCACTTCGCCATTTCCAGTTTGCAATGCCACTTAGCTATTTCTAGTTCGCAATGCCACTTCGTAATGCCTGCTTGCAATGCCACTTCGCAATTGCCAGCTCGCAAATGCCACTTCACCATTTCCAGTTCGCAATGCCACTTCGCAATGCCGGCTCCCAATTGCCTCTTCACAATTGCCAGCTCGCAAATGCCACTTCGCCATTTCCAGTTCATAATGCCACTTTGCAATGCTGACTTGCAATTGCCTCTTCGCAAATGCCAGCTCGCAAATACCAAGCTGGAAACCTTCTCTAACCCCTCATACTAAACCAGTTCGCAAATGCGCTACAGATATTCTAACTCCTTAATTCTTTTGTCACTTAAAATAGACACTTAGGGGTTCAACATATCAGAAATCCAAATCCAAAGGAGATCTAAATAATTTATGGTGCATTTTCTACATTTCATCCTGACTTACTCTCCAAGCATGGTCCGATCAGGTCTGATTCACTTTGTCTCTCTCTTAAGTTACAATTCTCTAATCTCTTTTACATTTTTCTATCATCAATCTATATTACACAAAGGAACATTTTTCTTGCTCACTCTTTTGACTCGCTCATTCTCTAACATTCTCAAAATAAATAAACACTTAGATTTATTGCAGGATTAATGAGTTTGACCGATTCCATTTAAGATTTACACACATATAGGTATATATATATATACATATAAAAATGATAGGTGTTATAGCAACCTACTCCTCTCCTGAAAGGGGTAAACAAACAAAAAGGTGAGTATGGATGATACTCAGTGAATTTACATGCATCACAATAAAATATAAGCTCAAGTAAGGGTTTATACATGATAAGAAATAATAGTATAGGGTAAATCATATAAATGACAGAATCAGTATCGATGAACAGTAGGAATAGCCATGGTTATATCCAATCAGAGAATCAATATGGTGAGACAGATAAAGGGCCATGAACTCATAGACTATGTGTGATCACATAGTCGATCACATATCATATAGGCATAAGACTAATCAGGTCCTATGGCTGGAACCATAAACCCTTCCCAGCTAGGGCATCAATATCAATATGCACATTGCCGACAGTATGTACCTACTATCCTGTCGGTGAGGCAGCTCTGTCAACCACATTTAGGCTAATAGAAAGAAGTAACATATCAATAGATACCATTATGCAATAATGGTACCATCACTATCAATATAGTCAATATCAATCAAATTACATAAAATATGGATCAATGGCATAATGAAATACAACAATTAAGCAAGGATACATGTTATGGTAAACAATAATGGTATGGAACAAAAGTTGGTTCGGCGGCCGAAATTGGTAGGTCAATTGGCATGCCAATATCGCTGGCGACAATGGTATTCAATTGGTAGGCCTATGGCATGCAAACCAATAGGCCAATGGCAAATGAACTAGGCATTTCATCGAATATTTGGTGGGCATACATTGGCAAGCCAATAGGTTAGGTTTTGATGCAAAATTGACTTGCCTATTCAAACCAACAACAAACCACAATGGCAACCAAAGTCAAGGTATCAAGAAACACAATTTAAACAACATTAAAATGGCTCAAAATGGCAAGGAAAAATCAAAGAAAATCAAGTAATTCATAGGTACAATTAAGGCAAAAGTGGTTCGGCAACAAGGTGCATTTTACAAATGGTTTCCAAATATCAATTCAATGATTCAAATATAATATTTGATATAATGTAAACTCACCTAATGATCCAATCAGCCAATGCTCACACCAATTGCATCAATTTCCACCGAAATCCCCAAATTTTGCTACTTTGAAAATTCAACTTACACAATCTCCAATTCTACATCAAATTAACCCTCAATTAGTTGTTCATTCATATCCAATTAACCATTTCTAACCTCAATTAACATAAACACATCCTAATTCAACAATTCATTCTTTACAACTTTAATTTAAGCAATCAAATTGGGAATTCCATCAAATTAAGATAAACTAATGCAATTAAACATAATACCCATCTAATTCAACCTAAATAAACACTAAATCATCAATCAAACTTAACAAAACAACATCTTTACCTCTAAGCATCATAATGGCCGAAACTTCCATGGAGTTTGTTCTCCCAATCCTTTGCTCCTCACTTCAATCTAATGGTAGAAATGAGTTTAGCTAGGTTAAATTACTACTTTTCTATCAAAATCCTAATGAAAACTATAAAGAAATGAAGAAATGGAAGATGGAAGATGGAGAAATGTGCTACGGCAATATGCAGAAGAGAAAGGAAATGAAGAACTCGAAATGGTGATAGCCAAAAATAAGACAAAATCAATTGTAAAATTATAACTAAACCCTCCAAATTCTAACCTTTACACTTTGGTCTTTAAATCTTTTGTAATTTATTCTGACAATTCTATCAGGATTCTGAATTCAAAGTGGGGAATGTATAGGCTTATTTTAATTTTGACTTATTTATAAAAATGGTTCTGAAGTCATTTTGTAACCCCGACCGACTACTTTCCACTATTTACCTTGAATTTTCATTTATTTACCAAAATGTCATTACTTACTTTTTCAGTGTTCCTAAATGATTTTCACTTCTTTCTTTTTACCAAAATTAGACATAAATTATGTTCATCTTTTACCCCCAAGTCAACTTCAGAAATTCTTTTGTTGGCCGGACTGCTCATTTTTCGGTAGTGTTCTCAACACCGCCAGTTTTCGAAAAAGTGTCAAGTTTGCTTTCTAAGTGTGTCTCTAAAATTATTTTCCATCATTTCAAGACTAATGGACCACATACTGAGAATTAATTCATGCATACATGTTATGGCTTTCAAAGTTATTACAAGCATACTTGGAGAAGTGCAGAAGACAATTCTAGATTGTTGGTATGTCACGGGCGCGACATGAGTAGTCACAGGCGTGACATTTATTCAAGAAGAGCTCAGTAGATCCAGTAGCCTCAAACCAAAATCGAGCATGAAGTCGTGGGTGCGACTGTTGGAATCGCAGGGGCGACTCAAGGAAGTTGAAGGCGTGACACCGACGAAAAACTGACAAACTTGCACAAAGTCTGATATGATGTCAAATTACGTATAAATTGGGAGAAACTAATAGGACAAAACATATATGGATGGAAAGATATGGATGTCTAGTTTTAGGAACAAAAATTAGATTGAGCATTAGACATTGGAAAATGAAGATATGAATTTTTGAAAGAATTATGCTCAAGCGGATAGACAAGGACAGAATTAATAGCCAACTTGAAAATATTGTTGGGAATTATAGAAGAAGAATTTGAGTATGCCATTCTATATAATTGTAGCTCTGGAAGTATACTTTAATATGGAAAAAGAATCAAGTAATTTTGAGTTCTATAGAAGGAGAAATTGAAGAATTAGTGAAGCATACTCAAACTGCCTTATAGATTACAGCAATAAAATGTTATAATTTTTTAAGATATTAATATGGACGATTTAGGAGTTATAATAATCTATAAAGTAGTAGTAAATATCTCAAAGTTTCCAATAAAAAAAACGTTACATGATTTGGAGTTGTATAACTTGAGATATGAAGAAAACAAATCGCAGGTGCGATACCACGCGACTTTTCTTCAAAAAAGTCCAGTAGCAAAATGCTACTTTAGTCGCAGGCGCAACTCAGGAGTAGCGAGAGCGACCCCTACGACTCTGACACAAAAAATAGTCATTGAAAAGGATTCTAACAGCTATATTTTGGATCCTAATAGTCATATTTGATGTTGGGTTATAAATACAAGTTGTTTTGAAACTTAAGATGGTTAGAAATCAAGAGAACAATAATTGATATCATTGATTTAATCTTTTGTATTAAAATCATTCTTCTATATGGCTTAGAGAGCCTATATTTGTAAAGCATCAATTTGTGAGCTAAAATTGTAAAATCCTCGAGTTCATTAAGACTCCTTAATTATTTAAGAGTTGGGTAAACTCTAGGGAAATTCTTTCTCTTCTTCTTTTGTATTTCTTCAAGGGTTTGAGTGTGAGCCAAATAGGAAAACACTTGTATAGGTTGAGGGTGAGTCTTTGTAAAATACTTTTCTGGTTTGAGTGTTAGCCTAAACACTTGGATTTGATCTTGCACCCCCTAAAAGGATCAGTTAAGGGAACTCTCAAGTGTGATCTTGAGGAGTGGATGTAGGCAAGGTTGCCGAACCACTATAAATTTTTGTGTTCTTTCTTCTTCCCTTTCTTTCCTTTAATTAAATTTTTAATTTGTTGTTAATTCCGCAAACAACAAATTCAATCCCATGACCCCCCCCCCCCCCCCCCCCCTATTGGTTGCCAAAAGCACTAACAGTTACATGTAATATGAGTTTCATGGCCCTTTATCTATCATATCTACATGATATATATACTTCATTAACTTGATTACAGCTTCATTGACCTGTTTATGGTTTATACAATCTCTTACTGTATTCTGATTCTTTATCCTAATATTGACGAGCAGATTATTATTCATTGAATATCTACTTATTGTTATTGATATTCCAACTATTTCTTATAGTCGATGCATATTAGATTTACTGAGTATTTTTATACTCACCCCTTCATTTGTTTCCCCTTTCCAAGTGCAGAGTAAGGTAGATTCCTAACTTTTGTCTTTTGAAGAATTTTGCAATATTGTAAAAGCAGTGTAATTAATTTAAACATTGTATCTTTATATATGTGTATTAGCTGCTCCATGGGTATTGTATAATGGTATAAATAGATTATATATATGTGTGTATGACATATTTTGGAGTATAAATATAAATGTGGTTTATGATGATGATATTTACAGTTAAATTACATAATGAATTACAAGGTATGAGAATGGATAATGAGTAAAGAGAATGATATGAATAAAATGTGATTGTATAGTATATGATTGTATAAATGTGATACTGGGTTCTACCGGTGCCGATTGCCTCTGATATCTCCCACATCCTAGGACCGTCGCGTTTCGAAATTGAGACGTGACACATAGGATTTTATAAGTTAATGGATTGTATTCATTTCTCCTCCCTTTTCTTTAATAGGTTGTTAGATGCATGTACGTATGAAAGTATTTACTTTTTGATATATTGTGCACATATGTTTGCTAGGTTGCTTAGCATACTCATTTCTCCTTCACTTTCTTAAGTATTAATATGCTTTCCTTATGTGAAGTATTTATATCTTTATGTTTGTATATCTCATGTAATGTTGCATATATAAAATATTCATTCATTAAAAATATTTACAAGTTCTCTTTATTAAAATTTTTAGCTTAAGTGGAAGCTTACTGTGATGGCAAGCGGATTA
Source organism: Aleurites moluccanus (assembly GCA_948193065.1). NCBI lineage: Eukaryota > Viridiplantae > Streptophyta > Magnoliopsida > Malpighiales > Euphorbiaceae > Aleurites > Aleurites moluccanus. Next base: position 23,902 of record CANXYC010296939.1, on the reverse strand, counting down.
GGGTGCCTAACACCTTCCCTAATTCGTACCCAATTTCCTTATCTATGTATGGTTGTCTAGTGCTCTGCTAAGGATAAAATGTCCACTCATTTTCTAGAGGAAGAAAATGCATTTCATTTATGATATTGATAACACTTAAATAAACTTAGTGATATTTCCTTTTCTCCGATTTAATTTATCTATATCGTCTTCTCTAAAACTACGAATCTAACAAAATTAAAATGTCACCACAAAAAACACAATTCTATTCACCCAAAAGCATTTATTATCTTACCATCCAAAACTAACCTCCAAATGAAGCAATTAATATTGTCAAATTATCACCCAAGACCCCTAGACAACTTTCATAAAGATATTTTAAACTAAAACAAGTATATGAGAAAAGAGACTTATCTTACTCTCTAAAACTTGTAGATCACTAGAAGAAAAAAATGGAGTTTGATAATCTTAAAGTGATATCCTTCAATTTTTTTTTAGTGGTCTTTAGTGATTTAAATGATGAAATTAATGGGTGACTTGATAAGATTGGAAAACTTAAGAAATGAGAAAGAAGTTGTAAGAAAGAGGAAAATGAAATTAGATCCTAAAATTGATTAAAAATTTGACTTTTTTTATAGCTAGCAAGGTGCGACGGGCATTACAAGTATCCGTTACTCACAAATTTATCATTCGTTATCTAAAAACACTTTATGAGTGTTACTATATATTCATGCCCATCACCAACAAAAAAAATAAAATGAGAATTTGAAACAGTAAAAAAGTTCACATGCATTACTTGATGGCCCGTTATTTTTAATGCACAATTTAGAAAATTGGACATTGAAGGAATTCACGAGCGTTACCATAAGTTCACCCTCGTTACTACTAGAAAGACTCCCTCCTATAGAAATTGTCACTTAATTCACATCTATAGGCTTCAATTGAAAGTAAATCTCCCAAAAATACAATTATAAATTTTTTTTATTACATTTAAAGCTTGCATACCTTCATCAATGAGAATTTAAATCCTAACACTTTTGTAATTCATCAATTTAAATTTTAAAATTCACAAATCAATATAAACAATATATAAAAACCTCAACTTAAGCTCAATCTAACTTGTCATACTTGTGCATAAAGTTATATCCATAGTTGTTAAAATCGAATTGGACCGATCGATCGAATAAAAAAAATCAGGAATCAAATTAAGAATTGATTCGATCAATCTCAAAAATCCATTTTCTAAAAATCTGTTAAAAAACTGATAAACCAATCAATTAACCTATGAATCGATTAAACTGAATCAATTTTTTCGATTTGAGTGGGTAAAAAAAAAAAATTAATTTTTTTTATTTTTTTAATAATAAATATTAAATTATATTTATTTTCATCGTATATATAATAAATATCAAATTATATATATATATATATATATATATATATATATGTATATATATATATTCTCAATTTAACTGATCCGTCTCCAATCAAATATTTAACTATCTGCCTAATTTTTTAATCGATCTGATTTTGAAAACATTTTGAAAACATTGATCATATCTAACTCACCACTAATATACATGTAACATGGATCAAAAAAACATAATAATACATATATGAATGTAAAAGTTGATATCATTAACCGTAAAAAAATAAATAAAAATAAAGATCAAAGGTGTTAGATATTTTCCAGCATCCATTCAGTTTATTTAGCATCACATCACATTTTCAGTCGTGTCTTTTTTTCTAGAATGAAGAGGAAATAATCAAATCCATATTATATATAAACTTATCACTAGTTTACACCTTGGTGTGCAATCACATTTTCAGTAAGTTACCAAAAGAAACGTACAAACCAAAGAAAAATCCAAAACCAAAAGTAACTACTCCCTGATTTTGACATTTTTTTTAGTATACAAATTGATTAGTTGTAGCCTATGTTACATGTACCACTCCGATCTTCCTTGCATCAATTCTAATAAACATCAAACTTGATCAAATTATTGGCACTAAATGTTTTTACAACACACAAAAAAACCATACATCTACAAGACAATACCAGATGTTTACATATGCAACATGAAACCTATAACTACAACCATGACCTTGCTGCACCACAATGGGGGGGGCTGATGACTTCAATACCCCAATACTTGGATCATTACGGCTTATTGTGAAAACATGAAAGCTATCGGGTGAGTCAGGGAGTCAATGTCCAAAGTAATTTTAGAAAGGGGGTAATAAATCGATCTCATTCCCGTGGCCGGGCCAACCAGAGAGAACTAAGGGCCCGCAGCCTAGAGAAATAATCATTTATTGCTAGAAGTGCACGGGCTGACTGCCTTGTTGTCAATATACGGTGCATTTGCTCCAGTGTTTGCTGTCTCAAATTATCAGCCTGAGAATTTTGAAAGCAAAAATAATGATAAGCAATAGAAGCTGTCTGATCCAATAAAATAAAATAATGAAAAGCAGGGAAGATGAATGATAATCAGGATGCACAGAAAGTATGACACAAGGCACAATACACATAATATTGCAAATTTTTCATGTTTCCAAAGCTGCAATAGCTGCATTCTGTTCTATTAAATAAAGGGGGCCAACAACAGTAACAGAAGGTTAAATTGGTAAGTTTGAAGTTAAGCCCTTGAACCCAAGGAAACCCTGAAATAGGCCTTTCCATCTGCATTTCATTATTGAGATCAACAGAAATAGGCACAGCAATAAATCGACAGTTTTGACACCAAAATAAAGAATGTCAAAATGAAACTTGCAAGTCAATTTATTTATAAAAAAAAAAAATCAAACGTCCTCAAGCACTACTTAACAGTAGCAGAAAACAGCTTGCAGTGTCCTAAGAGCTCAGCCTTTGAACACTGGTAGCAATCCTTATGTTCATCAGGCAAAATTGTGAAAACTAAGCGTTATTAATTCCATGTGTTCACCCATTACTTCCCCATCAACCGTTGAAAAAATGGGGAAAAAAGTTGTTTTTTTTTTCAACAGGAATTTGAATTTGAGCTTTTAGTTCACAAATTACATTAATCAACACTGGAAGTTGTAAACAATGGAAATATACATCTTGAACTAATCTAGAGTGTAATTGAAATTTCACCCTTGACTGGTTTCTGAATCTCATCCTTAAACAATCATCCATCCTCATCATAAATGCAAACCCCACTCAAGAGTTTAATCAACCATTAAAATCAATGCATTGCAACCCTCCTTCAAGTAAAACTAAAAGATTAAATTCAAATAGCTCTATCTAAAAACACCCACCACCCAAATGCAACCTAGTATTTCACATGATCCAACACTTCTCAACTCCCTTGTATGCTTCATCAACCATTGAGCTTTGAGATAAAGTTTATGGGTTTTAACGTAGTCTTTTCAATTCAGTGAAGGGCTAAGTTAACGAAAGCAGAATGAAAATGGGTCATCAAACCTGGTGAGGAACTATGGACCTAGTCTTCTATTTATCTGACGTTTTCAGGCCTATGCAGGAAGTTTTAGGTAAACCCCAACAACAAAGCTTATCAAATCTTTAAAGGGCCAACTGCTGGTCCACAAGATGCCTATTCCTAATACACCACTGATCCATGCACAAATATAATATAAATGGGGGGAAAAGGGAAGAAAAAAAAACAAACAAAATCAGGCTTCATCCATAAACCACCAAGCAATAAAAAAAGTCATGGAGAACAGCCTTTGGAAAACTTAAATCCAATAATCGAAGACCTCAAAATTATCATATGGGCACAGCATATTATGATTTTAAACCCCTCAAAATAATGAAAAATATGTGGGCGAAAGAAGGGGGAAAAAAGACATGCTTAAAAAAATGAATTGAAGGATGCTTACAAATTGATCCAGGAAAAAAGGGTCAATAAACATCCATTTTAAAAAAAAAAAACTTACCCCTCCTTTGGAGGAAGGGGAGAGAATTATTTTGTACTTTTTTCATTGTTTTGATTTATTTCTCTCTCTTTTTTTCACTTAAAATTTCTAAACCAACCATTTTTTTTTTCCACATTTACTCCTAAAGGGAGTAACAAGAGTTGGACAAAAGAAGCTGTTACACAGTATCCTGAAGATCTACAACTTCATTCCAAAATCTAAAAGTATAGGATATCAATTTGAATATGCCCCCTAGAATATGTGCACCATCAAACTTGACCAAGACAAATTATACTCTGCTTCAAATTAGGTATCACAATAAATGGATACTCGTCAGTGGAAAATACTCCAGTTAATGAATCTGAACACCCTTCTCCTTCCCGCATACCCCGATATGGAAATTTAATGAAAGATACCAGATATTATATGAGAACATCTACTCCCAACTCGCAAGCCCATGCACATGTAGCATGTCAGTGTGTGCTTGAATGCATCCATTACCCACAAGTGCCAATACTCTTTTAGCCTAAAGATTCCATACAATAGAATCTTCGAACGCTATGAACACAAGGAGAAACTTAACTGGCTTGCTTAGATTACAAATAAAATAAAAAGAGAAACACAGACGCTAATAAAATGAATCCAAAATGGGATTAGCATAAGAAAATGAATATGAATCAATCATTCTGCTCACTCCAACAATATCAGAAAAGCTAACTTGGAATTTCAAGGATCCACCCCACATATTTAACCAAAGTTTCTTTTCACATCCTCAATGCAAATATACAGAGTAAAACAACACATAATTCTAGAAGAAAAATACCTGGCGAAGGAACCCCTCTAGAGTTCCAAGCTTTCCCATGGCCATGGCCATCTGACCCATATAGTTTGCCACATTCCCAGATGAACCTGATGAACCAGGGGTCCCATTGGCCAATGTCTCAGCCAGAGATTGCTGCAGTGCTTCCATTCCTTGTGACAAAGCATCTTCTGCCTGTTGAGAAGATTGTTGCAAGTTGTAGATGCCCATCAATTGTTGCTCAGTTAGAGGCTCCAATTGATTCACAAGAAGCTGTACCAATTTCACAAATTCCGATTCCGTTCAAGTAACAGAACATCAAAGTGAATTCTCTTAATCCAAAAAGAGAGGAGGGGTGAAGAACAACACTTGGGACAGCTATAATAAGTTAGTTTAACAGATTAAGTTAAAATGAAGGTCAATGATTAAATGCTTTAGCAGCAACAAAATTCTGAACCACTTCTTTCTACAGTTACATTAACAAGTTTAAAAGAAAGCAAAGATTATTAAAATCAAAATTCCAATGTCAGAAATGGGAAAAACATAAAACACATACGATACAAATATTTTGACACTACAAACTCTGTCCCTGTTACAAAGTTTCAAATTGGGCCTAAGGCTGTCAATGCAAAAGCCATGAATATAACTCAACAACAGGAGATTTTAGCTCTTAACATTTGTATTAGTTTTTAGTTCATAAAATGAGCAGAGTCAGGAAGCAATAGGGGCACAGAGAGCAGACTATATTATTCTCTGCCCGCTCCCCAACCCCCATGGTTTTAAATATTGGCCAACCATTATGTATCGGATTTTAGCCTATTGAAATGATATTCCCATTACAATGCAAGTGATTAGAAATCACTTTTTAAAAAAAAAAAAAAAAATTGTAATAAATGATTCTTTTTTATCATATATTTGACACTGTCAATTATATAAGACAAAAAATTATAATGATATTTGGTTGAAGTATTTGCTTAGTATTTATTTGAGACATTTTGAAAAATATGGAAACACTATTTACGATAGCGATAGCCAATTAAGTCTGATACTGTCCAACTCCATCTGATTCCATCACATGAGTTCCGATTCCAAGATCATTATTTAAAACCCTGTTCCCCCAACCCCAACACAAGAAAGCATCAAGATAACATTAAGCAAAAGAAAGAACCACACAGGGATCAATTGAAGGTGCAAGCATGCAAACTCAGCAGCTCTCTCAAACAGAGATACACAAACCATATTATATTGCCCACTGCAAATAACAAAAATATTTTTAACACAATAATGAGTCAATCCACAACATCAGTGTATTAAGCCATATTGGAATATTCAGTATATGCTAAAAATGAGCCTCTCCCCTTCAATATATCCTAGCTAAAAAACCAGATAACCTTGACAGATTATTCTCTGTTCTTCAAGACTTCAACAATCCTCCTAAAGCCAAAAATTGAATGTTTGAAACAGTCCAATTTAGTTTAACCAGGTTTAAGCAATGAATTTTAAAGCAGAAGATACTAATTCCCACACCCATAAGATTCACGTTATCACCACTATGATTCAAACAACCAAACAAGAAAATATGGCCAATGAGGAACAAATTTCGTAATATACAATTGTGCCTGACATACATCAAGCTGCTAGAAGGAGGAATCTCCATACTCTGTATTATGAAATAAATAAAAACATAAAGTGCTAAGACAAAAATCACCTTCAAGAGCTCAGATGAGCGGAAGCCACCAATCCACATGAAACACCGCTCTGCTGGTGTCTTCCACATTCCTGACAAGATGTGGAAAACATCAGCTTTTGCTGCAACGCCCTTCAACCTGAAAATGTCATTGAAGTGTGCTATGGCATTGTCAACAACAGTTCGAAGTTCAGTGTCTCCTGCATGTGAATTAACTGCAGCCCTCAGCTCAATTATCTGCCGATTGTTTTCTTCTAGCCACCGTGCATATTCTACATCAAATGCCAAGGCACCTGTAGAATAATGAGATAAAAAATGTTTTCACATTTAAATAATAAAAAAAGTTTTCACAATTAAATATTTATATCATGTAATAGGTCAGCATTACTAGCATCCAAAGATCTAGACATAACAGAGAGACAAAGCCAAATATAATGATGGTTGAGGGAAATTACAAATAAAGCTCAAAGAAAATATGAATCATATAAAAAGCTTATTGCCCGAGAATAAATAGGAATTCTATGATTTCTACAATTGTGGATGGCATTCATTTGATCCAACACAACATGTGATCATTACCAGGATCAAATTCACATCTGTATTGAAAAAAAAAAGAACCACCAAAAGAGGACTTAAATGAGATTGAAGTACCATTGCCACTCATTGAATGGGATTGATCTCCTGAACTCGAAATGAAAATGCCCTACATTCAAGAAAGATAATTAAAAGCATCAAGCATGATAGACGATTCCATCAAATGGATGATAGGAAAAAAATAAAATATTAACTATCTGTCCCATAAAAAGCAAAACCAAACCTGCTGGCGAGCTCTTTGGAGCTCTTGCTCGAGTTGAGTTAGCTTCAGCCGACTGCTTTCCAGTTGTTGTACATATGCCTGTAAAGAATAACAGAAAGAAAAAGGGTAAAATGCAAATAGATTTGATTATACCCCAAATGTATATTCATTTTTAATTCTGAATCAGAATTTATGCAATTAACAATCAGCAAAAACAAGATGCAATCAAAACCAGATAAGACCTACTTTTTTCCTTAGCCGGCTTTTTCTGGCAGCTTCACGATTTTGAGCAAGTCTACGCAATGTCTGCAAAATAATAATTAAAAAAAGGAATGAATTTCCTTAGAAGTAATGAATAAAAATAGTCATGTTGATTTTATGAACAAAATCAGCTTGAATTATTTGACCTTTTGATCCCCAGCCTTTTCCTTTGATTTGTCACTGGAATCAGATGCCATAATTGCAGTTGATTGTCCTCTTTCAAACTGCACATGGAAATGACAACTTATAACCTATCACTGACCAACAGCCTGCCTTCTACCAGGAAAGAAAATGTCCCTTGAGTGACAAGGCAGAATCACATTGCTATGGTGAAAGCAAAAATTGCATTTCAGCATTGAGAGAGGGAGAGAGAGAGAGAGAAGAATGTTAAGAGGCACAAATATATGAACATTTTTCCAAAAAGAAGCATATTCTGAACAATGAACAAAAAGACTTCACCCTTTGATTTTTATCATCTGTGTCATCTGTTGAGGTATCAGTTCTAGGACTGCCATCTGGCATGCTAGTCTCTCCCCAATTCTCCCGATGGCTACCAAGCATAGGAACTGGATTTGATTGTGGTTCTTTCTGTACTGGTACTGTTTGGGTCCCCACAACAGCAGCAGACAGATTTATATCTGAGGAGGCAAGCGACTGAAACTCCAGGATGAGTTTTAAGAGAGAGAGAGAGAGGCAGAACAGAGATATGGAGAATTTTAGGAACTTTTTCATAAACATAAAAATGGAGAAATGTGGATAAAAGATCAAAAATTTACCTTATTCAAAGTGCCAAATTGGATATTAGAACCTATTGCCTGGTTGCTTGATTTTAATTGATTAAATACAGGATCTGAAAGACAGAAAATTTAGAAATTGAGAAGAATGGATCAAAATCTAGGCCCAGTAAACTATATTATCCAAATCAACAATTTACTTGACCCAGAAGAGAAAATAACATAATTTAACAACATGATCAGTCAAGCAAGAGAAACTAACATAATTTTGAAAATACAATCACACAGCTATCTAAGCAACATAAGCATAGCTTGACTGATTAACATGCAAGTTGGAATTACTGGGTCTGCAATGACAACTCAACAATCCCATGTAAAGATATGATGTAAATGATGTGTTTTGTGTACAAGGTATAATAAATACCAAAGTGAAACAAGATTTAATTTGACCAATGCAAGAAAATGTTACTAAATTGTCCGCACTGATCAAACTATCATGGGATACAAAATCTATTAGCCCCTATGTTATCTAGGATATGGCAAATTGCCAAGTGACTCAAGAAATAAAAGGGATGAACACCAATATCCTACAAAAATTGCTTTAAAACCTTAGTTTCCCTATGTTTTAAAGGAACCAAAGCACAATAACAAAAAAAAAAACCCTTGAACAGTCAGCTTAACAAGAAAAAAAAGCAACTTTCTAACCAAAAAAACAAAGAACCTAAGTGAAACTACTTACTTCTGCTAAGATCAACAGCATCTTCTGTGCGAAATCCAAGGGATTGTTCAAGCATTCCAAAATCTGAAATTCGAGAAGAATGGATACTATTTCCTTCTGTGCCCCTGACAACCATATGATAGTAGCACTATTAGTACTAAGATTGACAATTTAGAACATAGATTAACACTTAAAGTTGAACCACAATCCTAACTATTCATATGTGTCTTCTTCATATAGCCTCATTCAATCAATAAACAACAGGAACATCTGAACAAAATCTTTTAAAACTCTAAAAAAAATACTGTAATTTTAAGGATACTACTACACATTAACTAACCAAAGATGGAACTTAATCCACTGCAAAATGTATAAATGCTCGAATCCGATTTCTGTCACTTATATGTTGTTTCTGATTTTGGACACCTATGCGTGAAATAATTATGATTATCCAATATAACAGCAAATCTAACCAATAATTATGCATAAAGGGCCCCTACTTTTTACTCAAAAGAAAGGATGAGCAAGTGGAAACCTCAATTTTAACTGCATGCACCGCAAGCAAGGTACTTGACGACTAGACTTGTTTATCCACAGTGTGTAATGACAGCACTGCAGTACAGCTGTTACACTCTCCTTTGGTAGGCATAAATAGAATAAAAGCAATTGTATTTCTATACCACAACCATCAATATTCATCCAAAGTGATCTCCTAATTATTCATCCAAAATTCAAGAGATTCCCATCCGTCATGAAATTCCACCTAAGAAGCACCACTAGCCTTGCTCAAGATTAAATTCAGGTCCATATAATGATGCAAAAATATTTAAAAAAATGAATAAATAAAAAAAATTAATTTGCAGATTCAAGTTCTCATATCCTACTTTTTATGTACCAAGCATCTTATAACACTTGTTTCAACTAAACATTAATAATTTTCACTCAAGAGAGGAAAGTTATAATTCAAAGGTGCAGAGCTTACATGGCAACTACTTTACTACAAGTACAGAACAGCCAAGAACCAAATATCCAAAAGCACCAAACAAATTAATAAGAACTATAGCAATAAAAGGACAGACTAACCTGAAATTCATAACCAAAACAATTTTTAAAAAAGGCCCAAGATTGTAAAAATAAAAATAAATAAATAAGAGAAAACTTACATGGGATTGGAAGAGGGAATCGGAGGAACGAAACTCGGCATCTCAGTCACCGAGTTATTATCATTTTTTGCCCTAACCTTCACCGTTCTAGTACCCATAAATCACCATCATCGCCGCCGCCGCCGCCGCCAAGTTTATCAAACGAAGCAAACCCTTTTCAAAACCGACAAAATCCCACTACCCAAATAAACCCACACACAAAATAAAAAGCAAAACTAGAACCACATCACCTCCTATTCCACACAATTTCAGAGACCTTACAATATCTTGCAAAGCCAAAACACTAACAAAACTAACAAAATAAACCTCAAAACTCAAGTACCATTAAACTTACAAAGACACCCACTCCAAGTTTTTCCGCAACCCAAAAGCAGGGAAAGCAGAGAATAAGTATACAAAGTTAAAGAAACTTGAGCACCTAATCCACCAAAACCAAACCACTAACAATAAATTCTTTGAAAGCCTCTTGCTTTGAGCTAATACAAACCAACCCAGCAAAGTAAAACTGCAGAAAGAATGGTTCTAACAATAATCTAAGACTAATTATGCAAAACCCAGAAGCTGAAATGGAAAGAAAAGCTGAGAATCAGGGAAAACCCTAACCAAAAAAGCCTAAATGAAGATAAATACAGAGAAAATTTTTGACTTTTTGGACATATATGTATAAGAAATTATTTACGTTGTGAAATGGATTCTCTCTCTGCCACTAATAAAAATTAAAAAATATTGAAAATTTTTTCAACAGAGAACAGACCCAGCCTTGAAATTTGAGCTCTTTATTAATTTTAATTATTAATATAATTAATTATTTTATAGTTTTTATTTCTTTCTTTCTTTTTTCTTCTTTTCTTATATACTTTATTAAGAAAAAGCGTGACGTTCAGATCATTCCTATCTGCTTCTTGCGTCCTTTTCTACTGTTATTTCTTTTTCGTTTATAGAACTCTACTTTCAAACAAAAGGGTAATAAATATGAATGAATATATATATATATAGAAATTGGTAGTTCTTGATGGTACGTTGCATTTAAATTTACTCATTTGATTATTTGGGGAGTAATTATACGGAAAAAATATAAAATACTACAACCAAAGAGATAAAGGTAAAAAATTTAAAGGGAAAATATGAAAAATAAATAAAAATTTTGTATATAAATATAAAAAAAAAAATTAAAAATTCTGTGTAAAATTGAAAAAATTATAGAGTTAGAGAGTCACCTGTAAAATGTTTTAGAAGTAAAGGGGTAAAAATAAAAATTAAAAAAATAAATATATAAAAGAAAAAAAGTTAGGGGACAAATATAAAAAAATAAAAATAAAAACTTTAGATGCAAATTTTAAAAAATTTATGGGATTGTCCACTCGTGCATTTGATTTAAAGTTTTTCTTAAAGGGTATGTTGTTTATTTTCTAACACTTAAGGTGCATTGGGTATTATTTCTAGTTTCTAGTTTTTGTTTCTTTACAACTAGAAACAGTTTCCAGTTTCTGGTTTTGAATTTTTAAAAACGTTGTTTTTCTTCACCTTATTTTTATTTTATGTTTTAGTTGAACTTCATTATTTTCTATTTTTCCTTTACATTTTTACAACTACATATTCCCATCTATAAAAATTTATGAATCGACCAATGCATATTGATTCGAAAAGTAAAAATTATATTCTGCTTAAATAATATTTTGAATTTAAGTATTTGTCTTTTTTTAAGTATCATCAAATTTAAATCTAAATTCAATCGAAATATATGACTATTAAATATTAAATTGTTTGAGCTAAAAATGAATTTATAAATCCTAAAAGTAAAATATATGAATCCTAAAAAAAAAATTTATTGCATTCCAAAATTAAAATTTATTCATATAATCAAATAAAATAATAGAAAAATTAAAGAACTAAAATAATGAGGAGGAGGGGAAAATCCAAAGAATTAAAATCATGAAAAAAATAGCAAACATGTACAAAAAAAAAAAAAGAGAGAGAGAGAGACTGAGATGGTTATTTATTAATGTATAGAAACGAAGAGATAAAATGTTTGCTTGAAAACAAAAAATAGGAAACAGTGGCTTCAGAATTTTTATTGTGCATCTCTAAGAAACGATTTTGGGAAATAATATAAAAATAAAACGGAATCTGCTGTTTTTCTATGGTTTACTTTGTGATTAGTTTTTCTATCATAAAATAAAATATTAAATTCACAAATATCGTTAATATTTAATTATTTAAAATATATTCAAAAAATATTTTTCTTTGTCATAAAATTTTATTTGAAATTATAAATTTTACTTTTCAGTTAAAATTTAATTTTTATTAATTATAAAAATTTAAAAAAATTTAAAAAAAATGGAAAATAAATTTTATAAATTTAAAAATTATTAAATCTCATATCTCCCCGTACAAATCTCATAAATATTTTAAAAAACCAAATAAATTCTTAAATTCTATAAAATCTTCAATTTAGTGGTTATATTTTATAATTACTCGTGAATATTCTTATAAATAATAATAATAATAAATAATCGTAAAATTAAAAATGTTTTAAAATTTATAGATCTATTTGATTTCTAAAAACATATAAAAATTTTGTATAAGTGAAATTTGTGATTTATAAATTTTTTAATTTTTAATTGCTTTTTTCACTTAAAAATATTTTTAACATTTTATGATTAACTAAAATTAAATTTTAATTCAAAAGTGAGTTTCATATCACTGGTGGAATTACATTTCTAAGAAAAATAATTTTTAATTTATTTTGTATGCTAAAACAAATATTAATAATATTAGTGAATTTGGTATTATCTGAGTATCAAACAAAACAAACTTAAATGTTAAAAAAAATCACAATCCTCTATTAAAAAAATCACAATCACGCAAACATAATACAATCAACTGCAATTTCAAATGACAAAATATAATCAGAAATTAAACATAAACAAACTTTTAAAGAACACAGATCATAATTAGAACATCTAAAGTATAATGTAATATAGTTGAAATCAGATGTCAGAATGAAACTGAACTTTGATTTCAATAAATCAATTGACAAAGTAGTTCAATAAAATGTAACGCAATACAAAAAAATCTTACGTATCTCATAAAATAATCAAGCAATACAAAAACATAAAAATTGATCAAATGATTTTGTGTGATTGAAAATTGGATGTATATATCAAATGCTCATGAAATTAGAACGTTAGTGGGAAGTTATATATACACTTAGTTCAACAAAAAAAATTAAAAGGAAAATAAAATAATAATAAAGTAAAAAAGATAGGAATAGAAAAACAAATAGTAAGACCTTGTTTAGTTATGGAAAATATTTTTTATTTTTTTAATTTTAATTTTAATTTCAATTTCTCAATTTTTTATATTTATATTTTCTAAATTAAAAAATACAAAATAAGAAAATATGGTAAAATTCATTTCTATTTAAAGTTTTCTCTATTTCTTTATTTTCATTTTTATTTTAAATATTTCTTTTTTATCAAATATATAACTACTATTTTTCATAAATCTTTATTTTAAAAAAGAGTGAAAAAACATAGTATAGTTTAATTTTAGAAAACTTGAAAATTGTTTTCAAAATTTTTATTTAAGAAATTTTGATAATTAAATATCAAATTTCAATTTTCTATTTTCTTGGAATAATTTTTTAAAAAACAGCCTTTATTTTTCATAATTAAATAAGATTTAATTTTTTATAGTGGACTCTCTCTCTTACATCCATTTTTTAATGATCACATCTTAAATTTTTCTCTCCACTAAATAGCTCTTTTTAAATGGATAGAACAATCACTAATCACCTAAAATCTAAAACCTCAAATTAACACAGATATTTGATAACTTACAAAACTCCAAGTTTACAAGGCAGTTAAAAACTAAAATTCAAGTATTTTAACATATAAACACCCAAAGATAGTCAAGTATTTTATCTTAGAAATATCCAAAAGAAAATTGAATATTTTATCCAAGAGATACACAAAACAAATAACTAGTGTTTTAACCAAGATACACAAAGGGATCAGCCGAGTATCTTAACTCTAAATACCCAAAAGAAGAGTCTAACATTTTAACCAGTAAACACCCAAAAAATTAAAAAGTTTTTTTCACGTACAAACACTTGAAGTATTCTAAGAATCCTAAATCTAAACTCTCAAAAATACAAAAAAATTTCTCCACAGTAGGTTAAATCAATATCAAAAGTAGACAAAGGTGAATATCAAAGATGAAATACAAGAAATTTATTCAATGACACTATGAAAATTTCAACAAAAATATCATATTAATCTCAAAAAAGTTATTTTCAAAATCAATGTAGAGAAAAATTTATGCTTTTTTCTTTATATAGAATTTGAAAAAATTTTACCATTGAAAAATGAACTAAAATAAAGATAAATCAATAATAATATGTTTAATTCAATCACAAAATACTTTTCTTATTTTTTTTTTTTTGTAAAATCAATCGTTTGAATAAAGATGTAGAATATCAAAAATTAAAATCAAGATTTTCATATATAAAATGAATATTTAATGCTCAAGAATCAATTAATTTTTTTTTATAAGTAAAACGATTTGAATATTTTTTCAAACGGTATATATTTGAATAAAAAATAAGATTTTTAATTATAAAAATACCATAATATATTAAAAAAAATTAGGGGATTAAATTTTTAAAATATATAGTTATCAGGTCTATCAAAATTAGAAAAATAGGTCATCTAATTTAACCCAATTTTTGAAATGTTAATTTTTCTTTTGAAAAATTATTTAATTTTATTTAAAAAATGATATACTAGTTGGGCAGAAAATGAGTTTCTCAAATTTAATAAATATTTTTACCCTTTACATTTGAAGATGATATTTTCAAATTTTCAATGTTGAATGTTTTCAAGTCTTCTAATCTATTTTAAATACTTTTTTGGTTTGAATTTATGAGTTCTAACTTTCTAAGTCTACAACTTTTCTGATAATGAAGCGTATAATGATATATTGAAATTTAGTATGCCTCCATGAACAGTATCTTTAAACTTCTAACTTTATGTTTTTTAGTTGACATTTATTGTTTGAAGTCTTTCTAATCCTTATTTTAGGGTTAAGGATTAAAGTACAAATTGATGGCTAATTTTTTTAATTATGTCAAATCAAATCTAAAATTAAATTTAGGGTCACATTAACTCTTAACTTTTAAAATTTGTCCAACTAAATTCAAAATTAACTTTAACTTTAATTTTTATTTTGAGTCAAATGGATTTTTTTTCTTTATTGTTAAAATAATAAAATATTAATTTTTATCTTTTAAATTTAAAAAAAAAAAATTCTTAATAGAAAAGAGTATCTCAATCATAAAATTATAAAATAATAATTATTATTAAAACTAAAAAATCAAAATCAATAAACATGAGTATTTATGATTTAAAATATAAAATAAAATAATTATTTATTTATAATATCCTAAAAGAATGTATGGATTCAAGTAAATCATAACTGTAGATATTAAGTTAATTGAAGAGTAAATATGTTAAATTGGTTTAAGAATAAGAAGAAAATTTAAGGAAAATATTTTCTGAAAAATTATAAGAATGATAATAAATAATATTATCAATAATTATTTTTTTATAATATTTTTAAGAAATTCTTTATCAGAATTGATTGAGAATACTTTAAGTTAGGATCTTAAACTATTAAGGAAAAATAATTTGAGGAATAATATGAAGATAAATAGATAAATGGATAGTGAAGAAAAAGGAAGTAAAGAGAAAATTTTGTTTTGAAATATTTGTCGGTTCTTGATTTTTAATTAATTTTCGGCAGATTTTTTGTCCAATTTTCTTTTACACAATTTGGATTAGATAGATTATTGTCCAATTAGAATAAAATTAATGTGAATATAATATTAAAGGTGATTGGAGATGGATGGAAGAGAAGAAAAAGTAAGTAGATGTAAATTTTCAATTTTGGAGTTTTACCGAAATAAGTTCAAAATAAATTTTTTTTAGTTATTTAAGTTAATTAATTCAATTGAGATGATGTATAATATGAAATGTAAGGTTCTATAGAATTTTAATAGAAGGAATTTAAGGACTCAATTGAAAAGAATTAAAAAAATTATAGTTACAAATACAAATATGAAAATTTTTGGTCAAAATCTAAATATCAAAAGTTATGAGACCCACCAAAAAAATATATATTTACACCAAATTTTCTAGAGAATTCATGTATTTTGCCCCAAGGTTGGCTAGCCATAGTGATAAGGGATGAAAGATTTTTAATGGAGATTTTTTCACTAAATTATGGAAATTTAACAAATAGCCAAAATTCTAAAATTCTCTATATTTTTCTCCAATTCTTCTTTTGAGTTTTGGTGTATATAAAAGGAAGAGATAGGCTTGTTCATTGGGGGAAAAAAATCAAACCACTCTTACAAGACTTCCAAAGAATTTTCTTCAACTCCTTTTCATAGAAACCAAAAACAAGATAGGAAAATTAGATGAAAGAAAAAAGATGGATGAAGGAAAGGTTGATAGAAATTGTTGTTAAGCTATGTTGGGGGGAAAGGAGAAGGAAAATATCATCTAAATATAAGAAGGAAAATATCATCTAAATATAAGATAAAGTTCCTATACTTAATTCTTTGATTTAATTTGTAAGAGTTATAGTTTGATTGGGTAATGAATTGAATTAATTGAGTTAAAGAAGTTAAAGATGAACTAGAGTTTAGAGGAATCCTTGAATTTGTTTTGAAATAGAAATTTGTAACTAAAATTACGTGGACTTAATGAATAAATTTAGGAAATTTTAAAACATGAAAGTTGTAGGTATATGTGTTATGTATATTCCTGTAAAAGAAATTTATGAAATTCGCAGTGAATAAGGAGATATTAAATAAAGACTGTGACTGGTTCGGATGTAGAGTTTCTTAAAATGGCTTCTATATTTTTATTTTGGAGAATGTTAGAGACTGAATTAAGCAAAATATTCAACATAAAAAGTGTTCATTTATATCTTATCTAGAGGTCTGTAAAATAATTTTAGCATTGGATTTGTATTTTGAGAGATATTAAGCTATAAGTATTATCTTTTCAGATAAACAGGAAAGGGGTATTGTGTTATGTTAATATAAGGACCTTAGAGTCCGAATTAGGAAAAATATTAAATATGAAAATTGTTTATTTATAAGTGAACTAAGTTTTTGTAAAATAGTTTTACAATTGAATGAATATGGACTGAGTTATAAGTATGGAAATTGAATCTAACCGGATATGAATCGCAGGACAGTAGGTATAATTTTGACGAATTATTGAGAATGGTGTAGTAATTAGATTGACTTGAAATTTGAATAAGTAGTAGTATCATATGTCTAGTTTAAGTATAAAAAAGAATTGAAATAATTGGATAAGTGTAGAGATAGATATGAGAAATAGAATATAGGCCGCCAGTAAGGGTTTCAATATAGGTAAACCCTAGAAATTGGAAATTTTAGGAATTTCTTAAATATAAGTATAATTAATGTAATTTCACATTAATTGGTATCTAAATTGAACTTAATTGGATATGTAGTATCAAGAATGAATAAAAGACATGATAAAAACCATGAGTGCTAAGGCATTGGATTAGGGAAAAAGAATTGAAAATGTAAATGTTAAAGGCTAAGGTGGGTTATCTATACATCATTATGTTTATTCCTTGTCATAACATGACTTATTGAGTTTAAAAGAACTTTATTTCTTGATGACCGAATGCTTCCTTGTTATACCTATTGAATAATCAAGCCTAAATTGATTTATTGCTATAGAATTGTTATTGAGATTGAAATGTTTATTATATTACTCACCTTAAGAACCTGAATTGTGACATCGAAGCTTACTGCCTATGCGGACTTGACAGAGTTACCACACTGATAGGATAGTGGGTAAATATTATCGGCATTATGCACAATGGACTCTTTATATTGTTTACTCTAGCTAGGAAGGGACTTGTCCTAGCTATAAGGCATGACCAACCTTATGTATTTCATTTATGCTGATATACTATTATTGTTACTGGCCATTTATCTGTCACTTCCACATACGGTTATGTTACCTGTATTTCATCAATAACATTACCTGTTAATGACTTGTTTATTTTTTATACTGCCCTAAAATTGATACTCATTATTGTCTCTGGAACAGATGGTATGCAATACCCTATTATTGACACTGTTTATTTCATTTCTTTATTGTTACCAAACCCTATATGTTTAATGATATATATTTAACTCTCTGAGTGTTATATTCATCTCGTGGTTCCTTACCATTTACAGGAATAAGGTGGCAAAAGTTGTTCCCAAGTTATTTTCCTTCCTCCGCATTTGGGACACTGAGGACTCTAATGTAATTAGTGTTTATGGAATCATATGTATAAACTCTTAGAGCTTCATGGGGTACAACTCAGAATATAGACAGTTATGTTTATCTTATGTTTGTATGGTATCTAACAAGTATATG
The DNA here is from genome assembly GCA_948193065.1 of Aleurites moluccanus. Classification (NCBI taxonomy): domain Eukaryota; kingdom Viridiplantae; phylum Streptophyta; class Magnoliopsida; order Malpighiales; family Euphorbiaceae; genus Aleurites; species Aleurites moluccanus. The sequence continues at coordinate 5,391 of CANXYC010296939.1, read as the reverse complement.
TACATATTATATGATAACCGGCATATGAGATATCACTGAAAATTTAATTAGTGACCTAATGCACTATGAGATATATGTGATAATTAATAATGAAATGGTAGCAATAATGATAGGGTTAAATGAGAATAAGCTAGTGAGAAATGACATAAAAGAAAATATAAAAGTGTTATATATGTCTACCTGAACTGAGAAGTTGATGATAAAGGGTGGTGCATATTAAGAGTGTATTTTCTATGCAGGTTAAGAATTTTGAGAAATTATTGAAATGTGAATTTAGTACTATTTATGTTGGGAATTAGATCTAAAATACAAAGGAGATTCTTTGAAATTTTTTGTAAGACTAATAATTATTAAATGGAGTTTGAATATTATTGAATGAGTTTAAGTATGAATGACTGATAATTGACATGTTTAAGGGTTCAATGGGTGTTTGGTTGTCACACCCAAAACCATTGGTGCGACAGTCCTAAGGTAAAGGTCGACATAAGGCGTGTTTAATATGAAGCATTTGCATCCAAATACTCTAAGATACGAAATTCTTTGTTTTCTTCCATTCCATAACTCATAAAGAGTTTTATTTAAAATTGCTCTAATGACGGCTTTGGCCCAAAAGTACTTAGGAAGAGAGTATTCATTGAGCATAGTTCTAACTATATCAATAAGAGTTTTATTTTTCCTTTCTACGACTCCGTTTTGTTGGGGAGTTCTAGGAGTAGAAAAGTTATGAAAAATTCACATTTCATCACAAAAAGTTTTAAACTCTTGATTAACAAATTTTCTTCCATGATCACTTCTCAAAGATATGATATAAAAACCTTTTTCATTTTGGATTCTTTTAGCAAAAGATTTAAACTCCTTGAAATTTTCATCCTTATGAGCAAGAAATAATACCCAAGTAAATATAGAGTAATCATCAATAATGACAAATGCATATTATTTACCTCTAAGACTAGATGTCCTACAAGGGACAAACAAATCCATATACAAAAGCTCTAGAGGTCTAGTAAAAGAAACAATATTTTTGGTTTTAAAAGAACTTTTGACTTACTTGCCCATTTGACATGCATCACACATTTTATCTTTGTGAGACTTGACCTTGAGAAGTCCAATTACATGCTTATTAGACTTAAGATTGTCAATGAGATCCATCCCAACATGACCATGTAATACCCTAGAAAGTTCTAACTCATATGCATGATAAAGTTCTCAGTATATAGAATAAAATTATCAAAATGACTAATGATAATTTTGAAAACTCAGTTAGAGCGAAAACGAGAAAATTTTTCAAAAATCGTCGGTGCCGATATCGCTGCCGTAAAAATAGCGATACAGTCGATGGATGAATTTCTGAATTTGGATTAAGGGTAAATAATAATGTATATTCATGAGTGAATACAGTAAAAAGAAATATGAGAAAATGTTTAAGAACACTGTTAAAGTGAGAAATGGCAAAACCGTAAATAAATGGTACTTTCGATAAATAATAAAATTTCGGCAGTCTGAGTTTCATAACGGTTTTGAAACTATTTTTATTAATTAATATTAATAAAAATAAGATGTTTAATATTAATAAAAATAAGATGTTTGGTCATTCACTTTGAAATCCAATTCCCGACGGAATTATCGGAATAAATTACCTAGCGAAAAAGGACCAAAAGTAAATTATAAAAAATTAGAGGACCAAAAGAATAATTTGCCAATTTTGTCTTACTATAAAAGCAATACTTAGAATATTTTTGGCTGAAATTTTGTTCTTCCAACTCGTGACCAATTTTCTCTTCTTCCACTGATTTGTGAAAAGAAAGTATTGAAAACCAAAAACTAAAACCATATAAATATTAATCTATCAAAATTAGCCATAGAAAATCAAGAAAAATTCAAGAACTTCAAGGAGGAAATTTCGGCCATTTGAGGGTTTTTGGGTAAGTTGTTTAATTGTTAGTTTTTATGGTTTAATTAGGTTAATTTGATGATAATAGGATTGGGTATAACACTTAATGACAGAAAGAATTACAAAATAATAGAATGGATGGTAACTAACTAAAATGGATAATATATTGTGATTTATAGATTATGCACGTGATACTGGGTTCTACGGGTGTCGGTCGCCATTGGCATCTCCCGTGCCCTAGGACCGTCGCGATCCGGAAACGGGTCGTGACAGAAGTGGTATCAGAGCCCTATATTGCAGACAATGAAACTTAGGGTTACATATGAATAGTAACCGAATTACAGAGGAATATTAATAAAAATAAGATGTTTGAACATTCACTTTAAAATCCAATTCCCGATGGAATTATCGAAATAAATTACTAAGCGAAAAAGGACCAAAAGCAAATTATGAAAAATTGGAGGACCAAAAGGGTAATTTACCAATTTTGTCTTACTATAAAAGCAATACTTAGAATATTTTTGGATGAAATTTTGTTCTTCCAACCTGTAACCAATTTTCTCTTCTTCCATTGATTTGTGAAAGGAAAGTATTGAAAACCAAAAACTAAAACCATACAAACATTAATCTATCAAAATTAGCCATAGAAAATCAAGAAAAATTCAAGAACTTCAAGGAGAAAATTTCGGCCATTTGATTATGGTTTAATTAGGTTCATTTGATGATAATAAGATTGGGTAAATGGTTTAATTGCATCAATTGATGCATTAAACAATTTTCCCTAATTTTGAAACCCTAAAATGAAGTTGTAAGATTGAAATTTGAGTATATGAATTAGGATGTGTAAATTGGCTATAGAATAAGTTAATTGGGTATTAATTGATGTTCGTATTATTACAGAAAATTCGATCGAAGAAAATCGCTGATTTTGGTCTAAACTAAGAATTTGAGGAATTGGGTAGCAAATCTATTGTGCTTGGTGATTTGGAGTGTTAGGTGAGTCATCTATATATCAAATTACTTATCTAAATTGATAAAATGCCATTTGGATTCTAATTGTGGAAAATGCATTGTGGCCGAACCCTAATTGTGTAATTTGCCTAGTTTTTGCTCATACTTTTAACTTATTTTTCTATGCCTAATTGATGCCTTTGATGAACATTATTGAGTTGTGGTTGTTGCCTATAAATTGCTTTCCATGTGCTTGTTTGTTGATAATTAGGGCAATATCAATATTGCACCAAAACTATGCCAAAAAATCCGTAGGCCAACCATTTGAATGACACCGTCGCCAGCGACAATGGCATACCAATTGCGTCAACTTTTTGGCCGCAAATGACCAAATTATGTTTGGTCCCATTTTTTGTAGTTAGACCTTTGGTCATTATTTTATTATTTATTATTGATGTCTTATTGACTTTATGCTCATTAAATTAATTCTAATGAGTTATTGATACTTGTCTTGCCATCGATTCTATTAATTCTATTGATTGATTGATATCAAGCTTATTAAGATGGAGGATACCATTGTTGTATAATGGTATCCATTAATATATTGTTTCCTTGTATTGATCTTAATGTGGTGTGACAGAGCTATCGAACCGACAGGGTAGTGGGAAAATATTGTCGGCCTTGTGCACATTGTATTATTGGTACCCTAGCTAGGAAGGGTTATGGTCCTGGCCATAAGACCTGATCAGTCTTATGTTTACTGATGTTGATATACTGGAGACTGTATGTTCACATATAGTCCATATTGATGCTACTGGATATTATATAAGTTCATACAATCCATCTCTTTATCTGTCTTTTCCTTATTGTACCGAGCATATGGTATTTTTATTAGCTTATTCTGGCACTTTCTGTCACTATTTTCTGTAAATTGTTTATATCGAGCTTTTAATATTATTGAATCTTCTGTTAACCTTATATTTATTGGCGATGCATATAGATTCACTGAGTATCTTATATACTCACTCTTTGCTTGTTTACCCATTTCAAGAGAGGAGTATATCGCAGAATCCTATCGTCTATCATCCGAGGATTTCTGCTTGCTATCATTGATGTATATACATATTTTTCATTTTGGTATTTTGATGTTCATAATTTAGCTGCTCCATGGGGTATGTATGGGTTAGTTAGGATATGAACAGTTGTATATATGTGATGATGATATTTTATGAGATGTGATGATCATATGACAGGTTATATTAACTGTTACAGCCCATAGCACTAGATGACAGAAAGAATTACAGAATAATAGAATGGATAGTAACTAACTAAAATGGATAATATATTATAGTTTATAGATTATGCATGTGATACTGGGTTCTATGAGTGCCGATCGCCATTGGCATCTCCCGTGCCCTAGGACCGTCGCGATCTGGAAACGAGTCGTGACAGACCAAGTCTCCTATGCCATAACCATGCATCTTTATATAGAGAAACCATACAATCAAAATTATCATTATGCATTTTATTGATATCAGTCATATGAACATTGTCAATTCTATGATCGACAAACAAAATTTTCTTATCCTTCAAACGTTTCATATAACATTTCTTAGAAGTAAAAGAAATTTTGTTTCCCATGTCACATAATTCACTATCACAAATTAATTCATGCTTCAAACTATCAACCAATAATAAATAATCAAGAGAGGGTTTATCGGTCTTAACAATTTGCTTGTCATGACCTGTTTCCAGATCGCGACGGTCCTAGGGTGCGGGAGATGCCGAGGAGACCGATACCCGTAGAACCCATCAATCACTACAATGCAATCACTCACAATATCGCAGCGGAAACATAACTATAACCAATATTGCAGCGGAAACCCATCATCAATCAATAACAGTATATATATATATCCAATCACTCACATAATACTATTCATTCTGTAAATACCATATTCATATCATTAAAAATCTCCAATATTTCCATACATACATGTTTATACTCTAACTATACCGTACAAAACCCATGGAGCAGCTAGGATATAAATATATAAAATAATACAGTGTTCATAATATTACACTGACACAAGATCTACAGAATCCACAGAGAGCCAAAAGAGCTAGGATATCTGCCTCCTACTCTGCACCTGAGAGGGCAAATAGTGAGAGGGTGATTATATATGATACTCAGTGAATCTAATATGCATCGACAAATAATAGATAATGGAATATCAATAAGCAGTAAACAAATGAAATAATGGATCGAACTGCCCAGAATGCCTGTAATACAGAATCAAATACAAAATATGACTGTAAGTAAACAATGATAACAATGAAGCACATATCACATAGAAAAGATGGAAATGACAGATATAGAGCCATGAAACGCATAGAAATGTGCCAAGCACAAATCACTATATATATATATATATATATATATATATATATAAACATATGACTGTACGAGTCTTATGACTAGGACATCCCTTCCTAGTACAGGGTATCAATCAATACAATGTGCATAAGGCCGACAGCATGAACTCACT
>CANXYC010296885.1:0-36409 GCA_948193065.1 Aleurites moluccanus | reverse complement strand
TTATGACCTCTGCTAGGGAGGGATAAATTTCCTATGCCAGGGAGAGATGTGGTTGGAAATGATGTAATTGGAGAGTTATGTGATGGAAGAGAAATGACAGCTCAGTTTGCTATACGATATGATCTGATATGTTACAGGCTCCTATTATATTATATGCATTATGGTTCATGATATGTATTTCATCATGCTGTTATCAATATTCTTATTTATAGATCATTAATGGATAGATGTGAATGTCATGAATAATATTGCATACTCATATATATATATTGACTCACTGAGTATAATGTTATACTCACCCCCTTCAATGGTTATATGTTTTCAGGACCTCAGTGAGGCAGACATCCATTAGCTACATCATCTTCAGCCTTGGATCACAGATGTATGTATTTGAGGTCACTCCTATGTATAGAGGTTCCTTGGTATATAATGTATAAAAGGTTTGGATTGGGTTAAGTATAATGTCAATATGATCAAATGATAATCAGATATAATATGGATATGTTAATGATGTTCATATATATGATATGAGAACTTTATATGATGTATATATGATTTGAGTTATGAATGCAAATATTGAAGTGCATATTGAGTTGTGATTGACTATTGGAGGTTAAAAGGGGATGTATGCTATTTTGGAAGTGCAATTTATATGTTTTACTGATAGCTTAAGTTAGAGTTACAAAGGAAACTCTGTCAGTTTTTCTGTATGATTGTTTGATGATTTATTTTTTAACAAATTATCACCTAAATATATCACAGGTTAAGTAATGATTGTAAAAGTTAAGTTAAAGTAAAAGCATGGGTTCTTCGAGATACTGGTCGTCTTGGCATTATCCGTACCCTAGGACCATCAGGGTCTAAAATTAGGCCATGACAAGAACCCTATTACAATTCCAATTATCATCTTATTATTACCTAATGAATATTATATTGTTTTGTAATCTGTCATTCTACAGTTTGTAATCTGTAATCATTAACCACACATGCCATAATCATATTTAATCTCCATATAATATTTTACATTCATATATACAATCTATCTATGTCCATTCACATATCCATGGAGCTACTAGAACATAATACATAAGACATAGTTTAAAATAATTACACTGCCAAAATAAACTGCAGGATTCTATGGAGAAAGAAATTTTGGAATCCGCCTACTACACCTGACGTGAAAAATGTTAAACAACTACAGAATGAGTAAAAAATACTCAGTGAATCTAATATACATCATATCATTTATAAAAGGGTTGGGTAAGCAATAAAATAATAGATAACAATTTATAGGTAATAGGGTTGCACACCAATTACAGAAGAAAGGAAAATAAGAAGCAATAATGGTCTGTGATTAATAATCATGTTATCAATATACATTTCATATGGATAAGACAAATAATGGGCTTTAACACATATAATCTCATATAATTCACATGTAATATACATAAGGCAGGCCAAGCTTTATGGTTAGGATATTAACCCTTCCCAGCTAGGGTCCACGATATACATTGTGTACAATGTTAACGGTATTTACCCACTACCCCGTCGGTAAGGTAGCTCTATCAAATCAACATATAATACAATAATAAGATGGAAATAAACCAATAATTATCATTAAGAATCAAATAACTTATCAATGATCAAATAGGTTGTAAATCAATCAATCGGTATTATCAATCAATTGCATATAAGCAATGGACGCTGTTATAAGAATAGTAAAAGGTATGACAATCAAGTATAGGTTGGATACCAAGGTAGTCAATCAAAGTCATTTGCGTTGGCACAATTGGCTAGCTAACATCGCTGGCGATGATGGCATTGGCTTGGTAGGCCAATGGAATTTTTTATTGAGGCATTTTATCGAATACTTGGTGTGCAACTTTCATAAGGCAATTTGGATCCAAATATCACAAATTAAGTTTGCAATAAGGACAATACAATAGGCAAATGAAATCCAACAATCAACAACACATAAAGGATCAAATAAGGCTTAGAATTCAAAGGAATTTTAAGCAAAATTTCAAAGAACATGGCTTAAAGGGCATTCGGCCAAAACATGAAAATTAAGGATGGTTTCCAAAGTTCAATTTATGACATTGAGCATGTTATATGATGTATATTAATGCCAAGAAAAAATATTTTTCTGCAAAATCTTCAAAGAAGGCAAAAATGGTAATATTGATCTTCCTTGTTTTCTACACCAAAACTATCATCAAATAAGCTTCAATGGAAACAATTAAACATATTATAACTTAATTATGCATTAAAGATGAATAATCTAGGGTTTGGTTCTTCACATATTCAAATTAGGGTTTGAATTTGGGAATTTCTATCAATTTGAATCGATTGATGCAATCCAATGCTAAACCCATCTAATTCAACATCTAGAGCACTTAATTAACTTAAAAAATTGAAGAAATCACCATGTTACCTCAATTTGGTGAAGTGATCGAAATGTCCAAATGGTGGATTCTTGATTTCCTTTGATTCTTTTGGTGAAATTTGGGTGGAATTAGGTTTATCCAGGCTTAGATTCAAGTTTTCTTAGGTTTTTCTTGGAAAATTTGCATGAAAATTGATGGAGAAGAGCAAGATGTGGTTCGGCCAAGGCAAGGGAGAAGAAGAAGAAGAAAATAGGTGGAAAGTGGCTAAGTCAAGATATTTATCGGTGGGAACTTATGGAAATTAGATTTTTCACCCCAAAACTTTCTGTAATTTATTCTATCAATTCTGTTCATTTTTAGATATCAAAGTGGGAAGCAAAACAACTTATTTTTAGTTGTCATTTATCACTATACAGCTTTCAGAATAATTTTGGGTCCTAGACAGTAGGTTTCTCAAAATGCCCCTGAAGTTTCACTTATTTACGATTTTGCCATTCTATTGATTTTTCATCATCCTTGATACTTTTCTATACTTTCTTCATATAATTAAATATCATTATTCTTAATCTTTTATTATCCATTTAACTGAGAAAAATATTCTTAAACTTAATACTGTATTAATTTCTTAAATTTCCGAACTATTGTCGGTGTTATCGGTCCGATTCTTGATAGAACTGCTAAATAACTGCAACATAATTCTAGGGTATTACACTAAATCTCTAATTACACATTTTTATCAAATATTAATTAGGTCCTTCAATTTATTCCTTTCACCATTTTATAACAAATATAAAATGACAAACTTAATATTTAGGATTAAGCATCGGGAGATGCTAGGGTTATGCTTTATCCAATTGTTTTAATCAAAACAATATCAGTCCAAAACCACAAACTTCTTTTATATGTGACTTTCTAGGTTCATGTATAATTAGTAATAGGATATGACATTACTAAAATATCTCGAGAAAATATTATTCTCTAATAGTCGGAAATCTCCATTTGACTGATTGATACCATAAATCATGAGTGACCCCGAGCATAAGATATTGTGACATTATAAATGAATGTTAAACGAAGGTTAACAATCCATGAATCTTTAGGATCATGATTACATGCTTTAGAATCCCTTTATTACAATGTCTTAGTCTCAGCTAGGATCATGGCGGGATGTCAAACCCTAATACTGAAACTCTATGAATCCGTTTATGTCATTCTTTCTCGATTAAATTAGATTCTCATTAGAAAGCATCCTTTCTAATCAATCTAAAATACCTCGGCCAAGGATTTAACATTGAGAAGAACTTGATAATATAAGACCTTAACTCCATTTACTCAGAGCAATAAATTCCATATTTGGCTTACCACAGGCTCACTATATAAGCAACTAGGGCTACCATATGCCCATATGTCGGTACGTGAATAACCCGACATGAAAGTAGTAGCAAACTCTAATCGACAGCCGTGTCCCCTCAAGTCAAAGGATTATATGCACAATCGTGATATGGATGACAGTCGATTGATAGACAATAAAATCCTATGTCAACATCATCCCACGTCACTGTTCAACCATTTAATCATCTTATGATTAAACATCCACATATTTGTCCTGTTTACCACAAACAAGTAGTTTATGACTCACTGCTTCCACTCTACTAGTTCTCAACTAACTGGAAGAAAAACATAGGTGATGGTCTATCTGGACTAATGTTGCCCAAGCGAGAAGCCCTACGACCATAAACATATGTTAAGATCTTTTACTAGATAAAGTTGTCACACAATTCTCCAAACTAAGAAAAGCTTATCTAATAAGTATCTTATGGACTAGTATTCTAAATAAATAAAAGCATAACAAATTATACATCATCATAAGTAAGAATACTATTTTATTGCCACAATTGGGAAAATGGTTACAAATATATACATCAAATAGTAATATTGCTCTAAGGCATATTACAATATCACCAGCATATACAAGAGGTTTGGAGTTAAAACGGATGAATATTCATTACAAATGTTGTACCCTATACAACTTTCAAGACAATAAGTGAGCCTCATTTCAATTTTTGATGATAAAACAACGTAAATAGCCCTTGGTGAGTGTTCAAAACTTGAGATGAGATTTGCAATCACAGTGGAATTTGAACCACTACGAAGACCACAAATGCCATCATTTGAGGAAAGCAATATTGTTGAACAAGAGAGAGAAATAGGCAACAATATTCCAAAGTTTATGGAAGAGGATAAAAAGCTGTCTTATTGCTTCACTCATACACCTATGGTTGTTCCATAGGCTGATCTTACACCAAAGACTACTCAAGAGGTGGTAATGTACAATGAAATGCCTTCAAAACATTTTCTTGACATAGAGCTACAAGATTGGTGTAATGTTGATTATATTGAAGAAGACATATAGATGCCCTCCAAAATTCAGCCCTAGTAGGACATCAAAGACAAGCTATCCTCAAGACAAAACCCCTTTTAAGAATTAGCCCCCATAACTGTTCCGATTCACTATGCAACACCTTTGTCCTCCAATTCTTTAGTTTCATTTAGGGTAGATCAAATATTTTGATCAAAGAAAATTTGCAAAAAAGTAATGGGTTTATTATCTATTAATAGGGGCTTTGAATACTTTATTTACAAGTCTTCACATCAAAAACAGATAAGGAAATTAAGTGGTTTATATAGTTTAAAAATGCAAAGGCACCAAAAAATGTAATTGGTCGTTAAGAGGAACTACAAAACTGAGGTCAAATATGTAGAGAGTTATTTGTTTTAATGATGTCCACTCATGCACAAATTCTCTTGTAGGAGTAGAATGTAATATCCTAGAAATATCTAACTCACATGCATGATTTAGTTCTTAGTATGTGGTTCAAAAGTCTTGAAATGATGGGAAATAATTTTAGAGACACAGTTAGAAAGCGAACTACTTACTTTTCCGGAAAGTGGCGGTGTTGGGAACACTGCCAAGAAATTAGCAGTCCGATCAACAAAAGAATTTATGAAGTTGACCTGGGGATAAAAGATCACCATAAATCATGTGTAATTTTGGTAAAAAGAAAGAAGTGAAAAACATTTAGGAACACTGAAAAAGTAACCAATGGCAAAATCGTAAATAAAAGAAATTTCAAGGTGAATAGTGGAAATTGGTCCGTCAGAGTTACATAATGACTCTGAAACTATTTTTATAAATAAGTATAAATTATAATAAGCTTATTAACTTCCCACTTTGAAATCCAAATCCTGACAGAATTGTCAGAATAAATTACAGAAAAAGTTGGGGTCAAAGTATGAATACTTGATAGTTTAAGGACCAAAATGGAATTTGCCATTTATGATTTCATATAAAAGCATGCCTTAGCCATTTTTCCAACCATTTCTTCTTATTCTTTTGTTCTTCACTTGTCCGAACCACTTCCATTGATTCTTCCTCCATTTCTTCTTTAATTTCCAACCAAAAATCTATAGAAAACTTGAAAGCAAGCTCGAATCATCCATTTCCAACCCATTTCTTCATTGGAATCACAAAGGAAATCAAGAACAAACCAAAAGGGGATTTTGGCTAGATCACCATCTCAAGGTAAGAAGTTAGTTTGTTTGAATTTATGGTTTATTTAGATGAATTAGCTCATGAATTAGATGGGTTTTAAGTTAGATTGCATCAATTGATGCAAATTAATAGAAATCCTTAAAATTCAAACTCTAATGGAAGTTATTTATCTTAGCTATTTGAATTAGTGTTAGTTTTTTTTAATTGAAGTTAGAATATATCAATTGGAGGTTAATAGATAACTAATTGATGAATGGTTTGGTGTAGAATCCAAGATTTGGCAAGGTTGTGCTATTTAGCTCATTTGGAGAATTGTGGAAAAATTAATTTTCCAAAGCAATTTGGAAGCTTAGGTGAGTCTTATATGCATTTTTTAACATGCCTAATATGTTAAAATTGAAATTGGAAACCTACCTTGAAAGTGTCATTTTGGTCGAATGCAAATCACTATTCCCATACCTTGATTTTGATTGGTTTTTGTCTTGAATTCCATACCCATTTTGATCCATTTGATATTGTTTAATCTTGATTCTTTCATGCCTATTGTATAATTCCAAATGTGGTTTGTTGTTGGTTGAAATAGTCAAGTCAAATTTGCACCTAAACCTAACATATTTGCTTGCCATTATATACCCACCAAGTGTTTGTGAAAATGCCTAGGTCATTTTGTCTTTGGCCTATTGTTTGCATTCCATAGGCTTACCATTTGAATGTCATTATCGCTAGTGGCGTTGGCATGCCAATTGGCCCATCGTTTTCCTTTGCTGAGCCAACTTTTGTTCCATGTCTTTATTGATTACCAAACTACTTACCATTGTTTGTATGTCACCTATTACAATGCAATGCATCCTATTGATAATTGATTGGTTGATATTGAGCTTATTGATATGGAGGATGCCATTGTTGTATAATGGTATCCATTGATATGTTGCTTCCTTATATTGATCTGAATGTGGCTTGACAGAGCTATAGCTTTGACAGGGTAGTGGGAAAAATACTGTCGGCGATGTGCACATTATATTATTGGTGCCCTAGCTAGGAGGGGTTATAGTCCTGGCTATAAGACCTGATCATTCTTATGCTCATTGATACTGATATGCTACTGAAGACTGTATGTTCGCATATAGTCCATACTAATTCTACTGGAGATTGTATGATTTCATATTGTCTATTCCTTTATCTGTCTTTCCATATGACACCGAGCCTATATTATGTTCTTTGACTATTCTGTAACTTGATATTGATTGTGTATATTGTTATTTGACCTATTGGTACCATTATTTCATTATTACCTATTGTTTATTTGATGATGCATATAGATTCACTGAGTATCTTATATACTCACCTTTTCTTTGTTTACCCATTTCAAGAGAGGAGTAGATTGCAGAATCCTGTCGTATATCATCCAAGGATTTCTGCTAGCTGTTTCTAATGTATATATTTTGATTCTGTATTATTTTGATGTTCATAATCTAGCTACTCCATGGGGTATGTATGGGTTAGCTAGGAAATGAACATGTATATATGTATATGATGATATTATGAGTTATATAATTATTATATGATATGATATATTGACTATCACAACCATTTGTACTAAATTACAAAATGAATTACAAAATAACAGAATAGATGGTAAATAATTATAATGGATAATATATTATGGTTTATAGATTATGCATGTGATACTGGGTTCTACGGGTGCCGGTCGCCATTGGCATCTCCCGCATCCTAGGACCATCACGATGCAGAAATGGGTCATGATAGATGTGGTATTATTACTATCCTAATTATGTGATTGAGATTGATGATAACATCTTGCGTGTTGATTTGATTGTGTTGCCTGTGTTAGAGCTAGATGTTATTTTGGGTATGGATTGGCTTACGAGGCATCGAACGGTTATTGACTATTATTGAAAGAGGGTTAGATTTCAGCTTGAGGGGCAGCCAGAGTTTGAGTTTCAAGGTGATATTCCGAAGTTCTGAGTTAATATGGTTTTTGCTATCCAGGTTAGGATGATGATTAGGAAAGGCTGTTCAGCCTATTTAGCACATATGATAGATGTGCAGAGGTCTTCTGTATAGCTTGATCAAATACTGGTGGTTTAGGAGTTTCCTGATGTGTTTCCTGAGGAGTTACTAGGATTGCCCCCTGATAGGGAGATTGAGTTTGAGATTGAGGTGCATGCAGGCACTAACCCTATATCTATTCCTCTATATAGAATGGCTCCAGTAGAATTGAAGGAATTGAAGGTGTAGTTATAGGAGCTATTGGATAGAGGGTTCATTAGATCGAGCAGTTCTCATTGGGGTGCACCGGTATTGTTTGTAAGGAAGAAAGATGGCTCTTTGAGGATGTGTATAGACTATAGGCAGCTGAATAAGGTGACAGTGAAGAACAAGTATGCATTGCCTCGAATAGATGACTTGTTTGATTAGCTGTAGGGTTCCGACCATTTTTCGAAGATTGATCTGAGGTCTGGGTATCACTAGTTGAAGATTAAGAAGGGTGATGTAACTAAGACTGCTTTCAGGACTCGATATGGGCATTATGTGTTTTTGGTATTGCCATTCGGGTTGACCAATGCACCAGCTACTTTTATGGATTTGATGAACAGGGTGTTCAGGTCATTTTTGATAAGTTTGTCATTGTATTCATTGATGACATACTTATCTTTTCTAGGAGTGAGGAAGAGCATGTGGAGCATCTGAGGATTATGTTGTAGACACTTCGAGAGCATCGGTTGTATGATAAGTTATCTAAATGCCAGTTCTGGCTAACCAAAGTGTGTTTTCTTGGGTATATGATATGCAAGGATGGGATTAAGGTGGATCCTCAGAAGATAGAAGCAGTTGCTAATTAGCCTCAGCCTACCAATGTTTCAGAGGTTCACAGTTTTCTGGGTATGGAAGGGTATTACAGGAGGTTTGTGAAGAATTTCTCCTGGATTACATCTTCATTGACTAGATTGACAAGGAAATAGGAGCGTTATGTATGGACTGATGAGTATGATCACAACTTTCAGACTTTGAAGTATTGCCTTACCGGTGCTCCAGTATTGGCATTGCCAGTAGAAGGGGAGAAATTCACTGTGTATTGTGATGCTTCTCGGATTGGTCTGGGGTGTGTGTTGATGCAAATTGGTAGGGTAATTGCTTATGCTTCCCATTAGTTAAAGAAGCATGAAGCAAATTATCTGACACATGATTTGGAGATGGCAGTTGTAGTATTTGCATTGAAGATTTGGAGACATTACTTGTATGGATCGAAATGTGAGATATATACTAATCATAAGAGTCTACGGTATATATTTCAGCAGAAGGATCTGAATCTTTGGCAACGCAGATGGGTGGAGCTACTTAAGGATTATGATTGTGAGATCCTTTATCACCCGGGTAAGGCCAATGTAGTGGCTAATGCACTGAGCAGGAAATCCATGGTCAATCTAGCTCATATTGTGATTGGAAGGAGACCTTTGATTCGAGAGATGACAGAGTTGGCAGATTTGGGAGTAGAGTTGGATTTGGGATCCCAGGATAGAAACTAGGCTCTGATAGCCCAATTTCAGATGAAGTCACTGTTACTTGATGATATTAAAGTGGCTCAGGATAGGGATCCTTATCTATTGAAACTCAAGGGAGAGGTACAAAATTGGAAGATGACAGAGTTTACAGTAGAGGATGTTGTAATGAAGTGTGGGAAGCGTATATGTATACCGGATTTTGATGGGCTACGGGATCGGATTATGAGAGAGGCTCACTATTCAGCATACAGTTTACATCCAGTGATTACCAAGATGTACCATGATCTAAGAGATGTATATTGGTGGCTTGGGATAAAGAGAGATGTAGCTCAGTTTATGTCTAAATGCTTAGCCTGTCAGCAGGTTAAGTTTGAGCATCAGAAGCCATCAGGGTTGCTTCAGGAGATAGAGTTGCCAGAGTGGAAATGGGAGCAGGTTACTATGGATTTTGTAGTAGGTCTACCAAGGACTACCAGGGGTTATGACTTCATATGGGTGATTGTAGACTATCTGACGAAGTCTGCTCATTTTCTGGAAGTTAAGACCAGCTACAGGCAGCTCAGTATGCACAGTTGTATGTGGATAAGATTGTGCGACTTCATGGAGTTCCTTTGATGATTATTTCAGACAGAGTTACACAATTTACTTCTCGGTTCTGGCAGAAGTTCCAGGAGGCTATAGATACCCAGTTATGGTTTAGTAATGCTTTCCATCTGCAGACTGATGGACAGTCGGAGAGGATAATCTAGACTTTGGAGGATATGCTTAGATTGTGTGTTCTGGATTTCAAAGGTAACTAGGATTATTATTTGTCGTTGATTGAGTTCTCCTATAACAACAGCTACCACTCTTCTATTAGTATGGCTCCATTAGAAGCACTATATGGTAGGAAGTGTAGATCTCCAGTGTATTGGGTGGAGCCAAGATAGAAGCAACTTAAGGGGCCAGAGTTGATTAGAGAGACTATGGAAAAGGTGTCTATAATCGGAGAACGGATGAAAACTGCCTTCAGTAGGCAGAAGAGTTATGCTGATCCGAAGAGGAATGATGTACATTTTGCAGTTGGTGATAATGTCTTCCTTAAGGTCTCACCGATAAGGGGTATTATGAGATATCGGAAGAGGGGAAAGTTATCACCAAGGTTTATAGGCCCGTTTGAGAATCTTGAGATGATAGGTAATGTGGCCTATAGATTAGCTCTTCCACCTAATATGAGCCATGTACATCCGGTTTTCCATATCTCTATGCTACGGAAGTATGTATCTGATCCATCTCACATATTGGAGGTTCAAGATGTGGATTTCAGTGAGGACTTGTCATATGAGGAGCTTCCAGTGGAGATTATTAATCGACAGGCCAAATAGCTGCGGGATAAGGAGATCCCAATGGAAAAAGTGCTTTGGAGGAATCAGTCCATGGAGAAGTGCAGTTAGGAGAATGAGCAGGAGATGAGGAGCAAATATCCATTCTTGTTCCAACAGTGAGGTATGTATCTATTTAAATTCGAGGATGAATTTATTTGTAGGGGGTATAATGTAATACCCTAGAAATTTCTAACTCACACGTATGATTTAGTTCTCAATATGTGGTTCAAAAGTCTTGAAATGATGGAAAATAATTTTAGAGACACAGTTAAAAAGCGAACTAGTTACTTTTCCGGAAAACGACGGTATCGGGAACACTGCCGTGAAATTAGCAGTCCGATCAATAGAAGAATTTATGAAGTTGACCTAGGGGTAAAAGATCACGATAAAGCATGTGTAATTTTGGTAAAAAGAAAGAAGTGAAAACATTTAGGAACACTGAAAAAGTAACTAATGGCAAAATCGTAAATAAAAGAAACTTTAAGGTGAATAGTAAAAATTGGTCGGTCGGAGTTACATAATGACTCTGAAATAATTTTTATAAATAAGTATAAATTAAAATAAGCTTATTGACTCTCCTTTGAAATCCAAATCCTGACAGAATTGTCAGAATAAATTACAGAAGAAGTTGGGGTCAAAGTATGAATACTTGATAGTTTAAGGACCAAAATGAAATTTGCCATTTATGATTTCATATAAAAGCATGCCTTAGCCATTTTCCCAACCATTTCTTCTTCTTTTTTTGTTCTTCACTTGGCCGAACTACTTCCATTGATTCTTCCTCCATTTCTTCTTCAATTTCCAACCAAAAATCTATAGAAATCTTGAAAGCAAGATTGAATCATCCATTTCCAACCCATTTCTTCATTGGAATCACAAAGGAAATCAAGAACAAACCAAAAGGGGGATTTCGGCTAGATCACCATCTCAAGGAAAGAAGTTAGTTTGTTTGAATTTATGATTTATTTAGATGAATTAGATGATGAATTAGAAGGGTTTTATGTTATATTGCATCAATTGATGCAAATTGATAGAAATCCCTAAAATTCAAACCCAAATGGAAGTTGTTTGTCTTAGCTATTTGAATTAGTATAAGTTTTTGTTAATTGATGTTAGAATATGTCAATTGGAGGTTAATAGATAACTAATTGATGAATAGTTTGGTGTAGAATCCAAGTTTTGGCAAGGTTGTGCTATTTGGCTCATTTGAAAAATTGTGGGGAAAATCAATTTTTCAAAGCAATTTGTAAGTTTAGGTGAGTCTTATATGCATTTTTTAACATGCCTAATATGTTAAAATTGAAATTGGAAACCTACCTTGAAAGTGTCATTTTGGTCGAATGCAAATCACTATTCACATACCTTGATTTTGATTGGTTTTCGTCTTGAATTCCATTGCCATTTTGATCCATTTGATGTTGTTTAATCTTGCTTCTTTCATGCCTATTGTATAATTGCAAATGTGGTTTGTTGTTGGTTGAAATGGGCAAGTCAAATTTATACCTAAACCTAACCTATTGGCTTGCCATTGTATGCCCACCAAGTGTTTGTGACAATGCCTAGTTCATTTTGTCTTTGGCCTATTGTTTGCATTCCATAGGCCTACCATTTGAATGCCATTGTCACCAGCGACATTGGCATGTCAATTGGACTACCGTTTTCCTTTGCCGAGCCAACTTTTATTCCATGTCTTTACCAAACCACTTACCATTGTTTGTATGTCACCTATTACAATGCCATGGATCCTATTGATAATTGATTGATTGATATTGAGCTTACTGATATGGAGGATGCCATTGTTTCATAATGGTATCCATTGATATGTTGCTTCCTTATATTGATCTAAATGTAGCTTGACAGAGCTACCGCTCTGATAGGGTAGTGGAAAAATACTATCAGCGATGTGCACATTGTATTATTGGTGCCCTAGCTATGAGGGTTGCGGTCCTGGCCATAAGACCTGATTAGTCTTATGCTCATTGATACTAATATGCTACTGGAGACTGTATGTTTGCATATAGTCCATACTGATTCTACTGGAGATTGTATGATTTCATGCAGTCGATCCCTTTATCTGTCTTTCCATATGACACCGAGCCTATATTATGTTCTTTGACTATTCTGTAACCTAATATTGATTCTATATATTGTTATCTGACTTATTGGTACCATTGTTTCATTATTACCTATTGTTTATTTGATGATGCATATAGATTCACTGAGTATCTTATATACTCACCTTTTCTTTGTTTACCCATTTCAGGAAAGGAGTAGATTGCAGAATCCTGTCGTCTGTCATCCGAGGATTTCTGCTAGCTGTTTCTGATGTATATATTATGATTCTATATTATTTTGATGTTCATAATCTACCTGCTCCATAGGGTATGTATGGGTTAGCTAGGAAAGAAACATGTATATATGTATGTGATGATATTATGAGTTATATAATGATTATATGATATGATATATTGACTATCACAACCATTTACACTAAATTACAGAATGAATTACAGAATTACATAATGGATGGTAAATAAGTAAAATGGATAATATATTATGGTTTATAGATTGTGCATGTGATACTGGGTTCTACGGGTGCCGGTCACCATTGGCATCTCCCACATCCTAGGACCGTCGTGATTCGGAAACGGGTCGTGACATCTCTTAATCACAATGATCATCCTCAAGCTACCAACAAGTTTATATATAAGATCATTCAACATAAATACGAAGGACAAAGTTGTGTATATCGACTTAATGACATCAAAACTAACATACACAAGTTATATGGGGTAAATATAAGCTATGGGAAAGCATATAGGTATAGGGAGTACACAATGGAAAAGATTTGGGGATCATCATATGCATTGCTTCCATCGTATACAAATATGTTAGAGAAGAAAAACCTTAACACTATTACATTCATTCAATGAGATTTTGATAACCATTTCAAGTATTTTTTTTTTAAGGGTACTGGCATTTTTATTGAGGGTTTCCGCATATGCATAGACAATTAATTATTATTGATGATGCTTTCTTGGAAGGGAAATATTTGGGAGTCATGTTCATTACAAATGGCTTGGATGGCAATGGACAAATTTATCCAATAGCTATAGGTGTTAGCAATTTAGAGAAGAATGAATCATAAGAGTTGTTTCTTATGAAGTTACACATAGCCCCAACCCTAGGAGACATTGGAAATCCAACATTTGCATCACATAGATCTCACAACATTGAGAAAGGAGAGGAATTGTTTACCCTGATTCCTATCATTATATGTGCATCTTTCATTTGTTGCGGGACATCAAGGTTAAATTTAAGCATGATAAAGTACATGATCTATTTTTTCTTGCAACAAAAGCATATAATGTACCTGAGAAATCATTTCTGGGAGAACCTTATTACCCAATTCCCTTCTATTGGCCAAATTTTGATGAGATCAAGATTACTAGGTAGACTACAACTTTTCAAGATAGTTGAAGATACAACATAATGATAACAAACATTGCAAAAAGCATGAATATATTACTCTTGGATGCTTGAGAGCTTCCTATAACAACATTCATAGAACATTTGAGGAACATATTATAAAGATTGCATTATGAGTGCTGGGAGCTTGTTAAATAGATTGAACATTATCTCAAACCGGAGCTTTATGATGAAGTCTATAAGTGATAGATAGAGTCACAAACTTTCACCATATAAGTAGTTAATACCAAAACTTTCAAAGTGCGAGGTGGTAAAATTAAAGAGGTAGTTGTCGATCCAAACAGATGAACATGTACATTTAGGAAGTTTGATTCGCATCTTTATCCATGTTTTTATGCAATTGTAGCCGCCAGATACTGCGAAGTCTAGCTTAAATCCTTATGCCATTCGTATTACACGAAGGAAACAATATCAAATGCTTATGCAGCAGTTTTATTTCCCATTGGGAATTAAGATGACTGGGATTTATAGGGAAATGGATGCCTATCTAACATTATTACCCCCAATCACCAGGTGGCAGGCAAGAAGGTATCAAAAGAATCACAAACTGTCCATAGGAGAGGATGCAATTATATAAGGACATGCTCAAACTACTTGCAGAAGTGACATAACAAACAAATATGTAAAAATCCAATCCCTCCGCATCCTATTGATGATTCACAAATACTCAACCAAGACCCTTCAAAAGCCCAAAAAGCTTGGTCCACTAGATTTTATTTTCATCTTTTGCATATGTTTTGATGTATTTTGGTACATATATATTTTTTTATTTTTTTTGATATTTTGGTACATTTTAATGTATTTTGGAATTTTTACACTATTCCAACAAAGTTGTAGTAACTTCAACGGAATTTCAGCTAAATTTTGACAAATTCTGACTCTACTAGGTCTAGGGACTCAATTTTTCACTATTCCAACTAAATTGTAGTAACTTTGATTGAATTTTGACCAATTTCGACCCTATTAGGTCAATTCTTGAATTTTGTTTTTCAATATTACACACACTCAACCATTAGGTACTAGTCTGATGCCTCTCATTTATTAATTGAAGAACTCATAATGCATGTAAAATTGAATTTATTTTAATGAAAAATGTAAAAAGTGAACTTATGTCAAACTAAGTTTCAAATTAATATTTATGGACATTACCATTAAATTTTATGGAATTAGGCCAAAAAAAAAAAAAATCAAGGAAAAAATAAAAATATATGCAGAAGTGCACAATAAAATAAGCATTCAAACCTTGAAAAAGAAATTGAGAAATGAAACCACGATATTAATATTACAATTTATGAATTTCATCCAAATTTAAATTAGGGTTCTGTTGCAACATCTCATTCTATATATATATATATATATATATATATATATATATATATATATATATATTTACTAATTCTTCATAAGTGTTTTTTGGTAGATTTTCCTTGGCAAATATATATGCCTCTATGACCATGTGCTTCCTATATACCACCATTGTTCCATCTTCACCACAACTAAGTTCTTACCCTGGAACATGCATTTTGTCCACTTTAGGACGTAAACCCCATCATTATCATAGCTGAAAAAAATTATTAAATAATTGATTAATCCAA
Source organism: Aleurites moluccanus (assembly GCA_948193065.1). NCBI lineage: Eukaryota > Viridiplantae > Streptophyta > Magnoliopsida > Malpighiales > Euphorbiaceae > Aleurites > Aleurites moluccanus. Next base: position 20,497 of record CANXYC010296885.1, on the reverse strand, counting down.
TAATATATGAAATACATATTTAAACCAAAGAAAGTGACTTACTCAATCTATTATCTGTGTTAAACTTCATGGATCCGCCAAGGTCGTCCAGGCTTCTCAAATATTGAATCGTACAAATTTGTGTTCTCGTATAAAAGTGGCATCATCACCGCCCATGGCTTAACCACCTCATCCATCTTATAGGATGACAGGGAGTTATGAACTTTGATGATATGCTCCTCAAAGTCTAACTTAATGGAAACCACTGTGCCTATTTTATATTGACTGGCATGACAATCGAGTCCACATCCTTCCATGGCAGTACATATCTCCCCATCTCACCTTTTAAGTATCTTATAGGACTGTCATCATTTTTAAACTTCTTCCACGTGCCCTGCATTTTATGTTCATGTAATCTGAGGATTTGTGCCTACATATTAAAGCATCCAACAATTTGAAGTAATCCGAAATACTAAGGATACCAAAATGCACACTAAATAAGTCAAAATTCATATAAAATAAGTAAAAACTATATTAAATAAACAGCAGTTAGAAATAAGTAAAAAACATACCATTGTTAGTGGAAATGCGTCCTAAATAAGTTGAAATCACACAAAATAAGTCAAAATTCATACCAAATAAATAGGATTAATAAATAAGTCAAAAGCATTCTAAGAATTAGTCAAAATGCATCCTAAATAAGTCAAATTTCATATAAAAGAAGTCAAAACTCATACCAAATAAACAAGATTCAGAAATAAGTCAAAAACATTCCATAACTAGTCGAAATGCATACTAAGTAAGTCGAGATTCATGCAAAATAAGTTGAAACTCATACCAAATAAACATGATTAAAAAATAAGTAGGAAGCATTTCTATAATTAGTCGAAATGCATCCTATATAAGTTAAAAATTCATATAAAATAAGTCAAAATTCATACCAAATAAAAGATTCAGAAATAAGTCATAAGCATTCCAATAATTAGTTGAAATACATCTTCAATAAGTTGAAATTCATACAAAATAAGTCAAAACTCATACAAATAAATATGATTCAAAAACAGATAAAAATATTCCATATTAATTAAAATGCATAATAAATAAGTCAAAATTCATACAAAATAAGTCGAAATTCATACAATATAAACAAGATTCAGAAATAAGTCGAAAGCATATTATAATTAGTTAAAATGCATCATAAATAAATCGAAATTCATACAAAATAAGTCAAAACTCGTACCAAATAAATGTGATTCAAAAATAAGTCAAAAGCATTTCAATAATTAGTCAAAATGGATCCTAAATAAGTCAAAATTCATACAAAATCAGGTAAAACTCATACCAAATAAATAAGATTCAGAAATAAGTCAAAAGCATACCAAGTTATTAAGTTGAATTTTTCTTAAGAAGCACTTCTTCTCTCCCTTCAATACAACTCTTTCAAGGTTTTGCCTTCCTTAAGTCCAAAACCACCCTCTTCAATGTCTTCTTTAGGTGTTGAAGAGTTTGATGATTTGAAGACGGCCAATAATGCCCTATATTAATCTTCCTTAGATTAATTTAATGAAGATCAAGTAGTCAACCGAGCCTTAGGGATGCCCTTTAAATCAAAAGATGAAACTCCGGTCCTACAAGGAACTCTGACTGCCAAAATCTGCACATAAGGTATAAAATGTATTTTCTAAGGATTAGAGTTTTTATTTCAACCTAAGGATTGAGCGATGGGTCTAGCCTATAACCCTGCTTTCAAACTTACCGAAAGCCAAACCCATTTTCCAAACATATAGAAAATCTCTAATCGAGAGGGGCGAACTACGTCGGATCTTGATTCCTATTCAAAGGGATACGTAGGCACGCTTTAAATTGGAGTGTCAGATCTAAAAAACCCATATATATTTCCTCACATGTATCCAAAACCCATATATATTTCCTCAGATTTCTCCCACCTTGTGATTGTATAGGCTTGCCCTTTTCTTGCCTTTGCCTGCACACCCAAACAATCACAACCACTTGCCCCAGTATCCATCCAAACTACCACCCTGCCACCCAATACCCCACATTGCTCTTCCCTCAGGCCGACTGGTGGAATTGTATTTGACTTAAAACTCATAAGGGCTAGAGTCAATACCTCCGATCGGACTGGTGCATCGAGGCTTTTGTGGTTAACATAAAACCCATAAGGGCTAGAGTTAACAACTCGAATATTAAATAAAATATAGAACTAATTTATATTTTTGTACTGCTTTTCAATTAATGATTTATTTACTGTTTCAATATCTTATACTGTCTATGAAATCATAATTTTAAGTCATAATCTATTTTGAGCCAAGTTAGTATTTCTTAAATAAAAAAACCTAGTCTCTGAACTCAAATCCGTTTAAAGGTCTAGTGGTTTTATCTATTGTGGAAACTAAATTGGAGTCATTTTTTTGTTTTTCCTTATATTTTTCAAAAATAAAAAATAAAAAATTAAGGTGGCAACTCCCCCAAATTAGTTTTCAAAACAGACTTGAACCTAAAACAAATTTCAAAACATAAATAAAACAACTTTTTTCAATGAATTGAGAAATAGAACCTCCAACCGGCAAGGCATTTAGGTGACGTGAGACCAAAACCCTATTATTCTCTTCTCTCTAGAGAGAGAGGGGGGACCGTTTGACCTCCGCAGTGCCGTCCTTGGGTGAGGCCTCACAATTGATCAACATATGGGGCTTCACAAAGGGATGGCTCCTCAAGATTAGTTGCAGCACCAAGTAACTACTGTTGGACTGTCTCTTGTGGTTGAATAGGAGTTAAGGTTAGGTCCCATATTTTTCCTACCTTACTTAGATTTCCATGGATTGTTTAGTTGGTTGTGAGAGAATTAAAGTGAGGTCAATTTGCTCATTAACTTGAATTCAGCCAATGAGAAATTTCATGTTTGTAAATTCAATTAAGTCAAGGCTATATTATAAATTTTTCTCTAAAATACCTCATTCCTCAGAATTTCCTTTGATGAATTATTAGTAGCCTCCTCCTTCTTCCTTATTATTTCCTCTAGACCTCCTTCCTAAGCATGATAAATGCATTATGGAGTAAAGCCTTTTGCTCCTTAGCTTTTTCCATACTATGTTGGTGTTGCTTATATTGTTGCAACTGTCTTTCCTTTATTCTGTCAAACCATTCCTTTTGCTTTTGCTAGATCATATTTAACATCTTATTGACAAGGTCCAACCTATCATACATTGTTGTAGTAGAAGTAATAGTAGGTGCAACATGTTCTATTAGGTGTGAGGCAAGAAAAGTAGGAGATAGTCTAACTAGTTTTATAAAAGGAGCATTACAATCCTTGCCCGGAGATTGGAGTTTCTAGTTGGGGTTATGTGGAGGGAAAACCATCCAGCATAAGTGCTTAAAGGATGACCCTTTAATTATTTATTGGAGAAAGAATCCTTGCTTTTAGTTTTTATAAGAGGGAAAATACACAAATATATTTATTCTTATAATATGGAATGATTTGAAATTATTCAAGAATAACTTCGAAATATTGATATGTAAATACTAACCTGATTATAAAAAATTTTGTCTTTTAGATGATTGAAGTACAATTTCATCTTCGATAGAGAAATACAATTCATTATTATTAGAAAAGTATTGCCATTCTTTTGTGAAATACTATAATACTCTAGGAAAACCTTAAATGCATAGGCATGTGAAAAATGTAGGAACTGAATAAGTTAATAAGTTATAAAACTTGAATTACAAAAGTAAACTTAAAATACCCGAATTTTAGTATCTATAAAACTTCAAAAAAATAGATGTAATACCCGAATTTTAGTATCTATAAAACTTCAAAAAAATAGATGTAGATTACAAGTAGAATTGTTAATGTGGTTTAATTAATGAATTAGAATGAGTAGTAAATTAAGGTAGAAATTAAGTAGGACATAATTTGAAATAAAGTAATGGAGTAAGGGGTAAAATTGGAATTTACACTTAATTAGTAATAGTTGGGACCCATGGTGGGACCCACCATCATCATGGGTGAGACCCACACAACTAAGATATTTTCAACTTTAGAAAAACATAAAGAATTCTCATTTCTTCTTCATACTTGGCCGAACTATATACTTTTCCATTTCCTTATTTTCTTTCATTTTCTTCCTTAGTTTTTTCCATCTTTCAAACATAAACCTTCATCCCTATAAATTTAAAGTCCTGTTTTAATTGAAGACAAGTGCTTAGAGATTAATAAGGTGTTTTAAAGATAGAGGAAAAGGGAGTTTTATCATTAGGGATTTATTAAAGTTCCATTTCTTTATTTGAGGTAGATTTCAAAACTTAGTTTTTATTTAATTTTTATGAGTTATATGCTTAGAATAGTTAATAATTTGGTATATTAAAGCTAAATATATGAAAATATGTGAATTAGGAGTTAGGGTTTCAAAGATGTAAAATCTTATAATTGGATTAGTGAGAAATTAATTTAATTAGGGTTTTGATTTCCATAATTCTATATTTTATGTGTCCTAAGTTGAATTTAATTGAATTTGTAGCTTCCAAAAAAGGTGATAGAAGTTGTGGAGTGTAATACCCAGTGCTTGGGTTGCATGGTTGAGAATGTGTGCATTAGATTTACTTGTATTTTATTTGATGCATGTTAGATGATTTCATGTATATATGTGCATGATAAATGCTCTAAAAAGGTATGTTGAGTATCAATTACTCTTAAAATGGATGTATGATGATACATGATGAGTTATGCTTGAGTTTGAAGTGTTATACATGCTTTAGTTGAGTTCTTTGAGTTTTGAAAAATTTAGAATGGAGAAACATAAAAGATTTCCACTTAGCAGGCTCTTCATGAGCATGAAGCATGTCTTCATGGACGTGAAGCATCCTTTACAGGAGTGAGAAACCTTTCACCACCGTGAAAAAACTTTTTGTGTGATTTTTCAAGTTACCTCAAATTGGCCTTCATGGACGTGAAGAACCTCTTCACAGCTGTGAAAGTGTTTTTAATTACAAGCATGAATAGTGGCCTTTACGGCCGTGAAGCCTCTCTTCATGGGAGTGAAGACTCAGGCCTATATATACCTATAATACCCTAGGAAATCCCATCTTGATTGCATGATTTAATTCTCAATTTATGGTTTAAAAGTATTGAAATGATCAGAAAGAATTTTAGAGACACAGTTAGAAAGCAAATGAAATACTTTTCTGAAAATCGTCGGTGTTAGAAACACTGCCTGGAAAATAGCAGTCCAGCTAATTTAAGAATTTTTGATCTAGACTTGGGAGGATTAAATAAGTTAATTTTATATGAAATTATGGTGAAAAGGAAGAGTTAAAAAAATATTTTGGAGTACTGAAAATAAGAGTAATGGCAAAATTATAAATAATGGCAACTTTGGGAAAAATTTTAAAAATCCACTGTCTGGGATCCAGAAATGACCCAGAACTATTTTTAAATGATAGGACAACTTCAAATAAGGTATTTCACTCCCCACACTTAAGGTTGAATCTTAACAAAATAGACAGAATAAATTACAGAAAGTTTTGGAGTAAAAAATGCAAATAAGGTAGTACAATTAAACAAAGTTGTGGGACCCACTCATTCTTGAAATAAGCAAGGTGGCCTGCCATAATAGAGAGGAGATGATATTTTTGATAAAAAAATGATTAATTGATTTATTAATTAATTAAATAGGTGACAAATCACCAAAATTATAGAAAACTCTACTTTTTGTCTTCATTTTTATTTTAGTTTGGCTTTGTACATATAAGAAGAGATGGAAATAGCAAATAGAGGGGAAGTGGCCAAACCATAAAAATAAAAATAACCAAAGAAATATGTCTTCCAACATTTCTAATGAATCAACCAAAAATAGATAGGAAATTGAAGAAGGAAGAAGCTTTATGAAGAAAATAGGATAGAAAAATTATGTTAAAGTTTTTGGTGGAGCAAAAGGAAGTGGGATTCAAGTATTTTGATTTGAGGTAATGATTATAAACTTATCATTTTTAATTGTATTTAAGTGTTCTAAGGTTTGATTTGGCAAATAATTGGGATAATTAAGTTAAAAATGTAAAGAATGAGTTAGGGTTTATATAGTTTCTGAATTATGTTTTAAGGCAGTAAATTGTAGCTATTATTTCGAAATTTTAATGAGTAAATTTGAAGAGGGTTAAAACATAAAATTTATAGATAAATATTTAATTAGATGTCTATAAAAGTAATTTGGAAAATTCGAAGTGAGGAAAGAGTTATTGGGTAAAAACTATAACTGACATGGAATTAGGTTTTCTAGAAAATACTACTGTATTTTTATTGTATAGATCATTAGAGACAAAATTAGGAGAAGTGTTCAACATGAAAAGTGTTCATTTATGTCTTATATATAAGCCTTAAAAGGGTTTTGTTTTTATATTTATGGTTTATGAGATATTAGGTCATAAGTGTAGACTGCCCGGAATGACTATTTAACATAATATAGGTTACAAATCTATTAATACGAGGACTTTAAAGTCTAGAATAGAGAAAGTGTTAAACATAAAAAATATTAATTTATATGTTATATAAATGACTGTAAAATGGTTTTGTAATTGGATGAGTATGAAATTAATTATAGGCATGGAAACAGGGTATGTATGGATAGAGATTTTAGGGCAGTAATTTAATTTTGGAAATTCACTAATAATTGTACAGTATTCCAAAAATTCTAAAATTTGGATATGTTATAATTATAGTAATTGGTTAAGTATGGATTGAGTTATTATAAAAATAACAGTATCTGTTAGAATAAGATTTGTAGGCAGAATGCAGGCGGCAGGACTGGTTGTAATAGTAAGTTTAAATTAACACCATAAATTGTGTAGTAATGATTTTAATGTGAAATTTGGATATGTTAGACCCTAATATGTCTAGTTTAGGTAGGAAAAAAAATAAATACAATTGGATAAGTGTATACTGAGTTAGAGACAGAAATGTCCAAACTGCCAGAATGAGGTTTTTAAGTGAGAATTGTTAGGCTAAAAACCCTAAGTATATGAATAAATGGAAATTTATTAAACTAAGTTGCAGATTTATGTATAACATATAGATGAATACTGATTGTTAATGTTTAAATTAATGTATAGCTTTGAATACTGAAGAAGATATAAGTGGAAGATCAAAGTAGAGAAGTGAAGAGTGGAAAGTAAAGATATTAGCAAGGTGAGTAATGTATACATCATATTCATGCCTTGATTTGTTGACCCAATGAACATATTTCTTTCTTGGTTAAGTGCCACATTGCTATTGTTGATCATCCTTTGATCATTTTTATAATTGAAATCACCAAATCCATTGATTATTATTGATATTGAAATGCCTATTATACTTGATTGACTAGGTAACCGAATTGCTCCTAAAAGTATGCACACCAAATGTTTAGCCACATTTCATGATATTTATTGTTAATTGTTACCTTTGTATCAAGTAAAGAAAATGATACAAGATTCATGAAATGTATTGACATTGATTGACAAGTAAATCCATTTGTATCAATCGAAAACTAGTGTATTATAATGTTCCTAATGAATATTTAATATTGTTATTATTTTCCCTTGACCTATTTTACATGTGGATTTGACAGAGCTGCCTCTCCAATAGGGTAGTGGATACATACTGTCGGCAATGTGACATTGTTTACTGATACCCTAGATAGGAAGGGACTTATCCTAGTCATGAGATATGGCCCGCCTTACATAAATGATATGAGATTGATATGAGATTGACATGAGATTGATATGTGATTGACTGTGTGATTATACATAGTCTACGTGTTTCATGGCCCTTTATCTGTCTTATCTAGATGATACGAGTACTGTTTACCTGTGTATTGATTCCAAGCTTATATCTTATTGCTTACCATTAATGGCCATTCTATCATTGATTTGCTTGTTACCTGTTCTAAACTCCCAAAGATATTTGGTGTGCAAATTAATTAATCTTTGATAAGCAAATTTAATATACTGGTATTCTTTATTATATTTATTGACACTTGACTTCCATTGACAACTTTTGTTATCATATATTTATATCTCTTATTTAATGATGTATACATACTCACTGAGTATTTTATACTCATCAAATAATGGTTTATAATTTTTATAGGGATAAAATAGAGAAGGCTAATTCCAAGTCAATTTCTTCTCCGACTTGGAATGTTAAGTTCATCAAGGTAGAATTTTATTCTCTAAAGGTCGTGAGTGTCAATTCTTAGAGCTTTATGATACTGTGTATAATTAGATGATTGAGTAGTATAATGATGTATGAACAGTGAAATAACTGATTTTTCAGTGGCATTCAAATTGTAATGTGTAATGCTTAATGATTGATATAAGATAATGATATTGAAATATGATAAAATGAAATTTACATGTTTTAAAAAAGATTTAGGAGTGCTATGTATATCTATGTGAATTGTGAAGTTAAGAGTATAAGGATGGCAAATTATTGGGAGTGTAAAAATAATTTTAAATTATTTAGAGTGTAAAAATAATTTTAGTGCAGGCTATGAAATTTTTGAGAGACCCGGTTTTGGGTTTGGAATAGCATTAAAATTACAAAGGAAACTCTGGCAAATTTTATGTAAAATTTATAAGTAATAAATGGGATTTAAGTATTGATGAATGAGTTATTGATAATTGGATTATTTATGGGTTCTACGGATTTTCGGTGACCTTAGGTCTACCCGTGCCCTAGGACCATCACGATCCAAAAGTGGGTCGTGACAATACCTGAACCTCATTTCTTCATTTTCAGCTCTTCTATTTTGTCTTCACTTCTCTCTTTCTTCATAAATACTCTTCAACTACCCACTCAATCATTAATTTCTCTTCTTAAATATTTATTACATCTGAAATAACCCAAGATTCAAGAATCAAACCTCCAAGAACACTAAGATTTAATATTGCTTGAGAATCTCCATTTTTAGGGTTTCAAGGTATTGACTCCAAATTCATTTCTAAGTTCAAGTTAGGTTAATCCATGGCTAGAATAGATGTACATAAGTTGTTTATGAGTATTAAAAGGCATTTATTATGGATTATATGAAAGATTCATGGATTTAAAGTTTTTAGGTGAATAGTAGTTATTCATCCCAATCTTCTATATTCTTCTAAAAGATTATTAAATTGATGTTAGAAATCATGTTTAGACTCTTAAAGATGTTTAGAATCATAAAGATTTATCTTGTATGAGCATGTTTGGGCAAAACCATAATTTTGGATATTTGCGGATTTTGGTTTAGGAGAGGGTAATTCAAGAGAATAGGAAGGACTACTTCTTACTCAAGTGTTTGAGTGGATTAGCAAGGATAATTTTTTTAAGGTAAGTATGAATAATGTGTATGCATATTGCTCCTTATGAGATATATTTTTAAATCTTTATATATATTATCTATGATATGAAATACATGTTTAATAGCCTATTCAATAAATTCTTTATTGCCTTCTATAATTAGCCACTTGTATATTGGAAAAATGACTTGGTTATTTCTCTATGGACGAAGTTCATAATGAAACTTATTTGCGTAAATGAACTATATATATATGTTTATATATTTGATGGTCTTGTGACCAATATGTTCTTGAGAATTCCAAGCTTTACGAACCTAATTATATGTATAGAACACTCTTCTAAATAAGAGCAAATTCATTTGTCCAATATGCACAATGGGAATCCAGCTGATAGGGTTTTTATCAGTGTTATACCTAAAGATGACCATGAGCTCTAGGTATATGCTCGCAAAGCATATGTATCATGATAAGATAACAAGGTTATCGATGCGTTTTCATGATATCAGTTCTATCATATGATATGATTCGATAATGCTATTCTGTTGTAGGCACTCATATTCTTTCAAGTACAAGTTTATAGATTCTTCTTCTTATAATTCTTTTATACCCAAGTATAAGTATATGTATAAGTAAATTCATGACCATGATATCCAAGTTCTTTAGCTTAACCTAAAGCATTGCACGTTATATCTTACTGAGTTGAAGGCTCACTCATCTTCTATGGATTTCAGGTGATAGTGTACCTCGAGAGAGAGATAATCTAGATAATAGAGATTATTGACTTCTTCTACACAAAAAAAAACTCTTGGATGCAATTTTGCTAAACATTATATTTGTGTTATGTACTTATGTCTCATGAGAAGTGTATTCTTAGAAGCTTCATAGTTAAACATTAAGGATGTATTCTTTTGTTGCCTAGATTGGCATGTTTTATAGAGTTTCTCTTATTCCATATTGATGTTAAACGTGTCTTTTAATCGGTAGGGAACAAGAGGAAATATCATCATATGAAGATATAATGATGATTATATGATTTATAAGAATGAATACGCATGATGTTATATATATATATATATATATATATCAGTTATATTTGAATATGGTCTGTATGAGATCTAAGTTATGTTGTGTTCTATGGGTTTATGGTGGCCTTATACCTATCCTTGCCCTAGGACTGTCGCACCAGTAGTTTTGGGGTGTGACATGGAATTGATGAAAATCCTTATATAGGCTTACTTTGAGTGATGGAGCTAAAGTTTGATTTTGAATTTTTAAAAGTAAAGGTGAGTAATAAATTTGCCATTATACTTGTATATGAACATTAAAGTAATTTGTTGTTAAATTTTCCTCTTTAGTAGTGTTGGCTGAATTCCTTTATGCATATTCTTTTACTAAATTCTTGCCATGGCTGAACCAATCATCTTTTAAATGTTATATTCTTATTGCTATATATCAATAACCAAATGTTTTGGCTTGTTGTTATGGATTTCATGGTATAACTAAACCTATGTAAGTTGTGGTTGTTATTTACTTTGTTGACCAAAATACCCTAAAGTAACATATTGGTGGACTTGATCTTTAAGCTATATTTTGGATACCATATCCATTTTGATAAAGTGTTGGCCGAGCCTTACTAACACATGACCCTTTATAAGTTTATTTGATGTGCCTTATTTGATTATTTCTTTTCCTTGACAAGCCATAAGAAAAGAATTGATGTGAAACCAATTTTGAATTGGTTACTGACCATTATGCAGTCATAGACTGCCACAGGAAGAGAATAGAATTCAGACCAAAATAGCAAAGTAGTTTTGTGTATTAAAGTGAGATAGGGTGATGCTATAGGGGCAAGAAGACTTTTGTGAAAGGGATGATTTAGCTAGTGTTATATATGCCCAAGTAAATTCAAAAGGGATGGAGCAAATACTAGTAATTAATGAGTTTCTTGAAAATTTACCAGGATTACCATCCAAATGAGAATTTAAATTTGAGATAGAAGTTCTTTTGGGTACTAATCCAATATTTATTCCTTTATATTGAATGGCCCCTTCAGAAATAAAAGAATTGAAAGTTTAATTGCGAAAATTATTAGATAAGGGGTTTATGAGACCAAGTACTTCACGATGGAGCACCAGTGTTATTTGTGAAAAAGAAGGATGATTCACTTTGAATGTGTAAAAGCTATTGATAATAAACAAGGTGATAATTAAGTACAAATATCATTTGTCGAGAATAGATGATTTATTAGATCAATTGTAAGGAGATAGTTATTTCTCCAAATATTGACTTTAGATTGTGTTATCGTCAGTTAAAAATTCAAAAACAAAATGTATCGAAGATGACTTTCTGAACCTGATATGGCCATTATGAATTTATGTATTAACATTCGATCTAACTACTATTCTAGTTGTCTTTATGGATTTGATGAACCAAATATTCAAGCTATTTTTGAACAAGTTTGTCATTGTCATAATTGTTGATATACTTATTTGCAAACATTGACGGAATAAAAAATTGTCACGACCTAACTTAGGAGCCACGACGGTCCTAGGGTGTGGGTGTTGCTTAAGCTACCAGTACCACGAAGAACCCAATCAACTATACTATATGGCATGCAATTCAATAGCAAGCTCAATATAGCTTGACAATTCTATAAAAAATTAGGCAGCATCTCCTTTGTATAAGGAGTATGCCCAGCTGAAAAACATGCAATAAATACTTCCACCATATGCTTCAACATCTATTCTTAAGCAATGATCCCTCTGGATCTCCAATATCAACTCAATGAAAACATATCTGTAAATCCAATCATTTCCATATATATCATATCATATACATCCATAGTATTATCATTATGCAAAACTATAAAGATGCAATCACACACATATATATATACATGCCACTCCTAAATTTACAGTACCATAGAACCTGTATACTGTACAATATTTACATATACTTTTTGGAGCTTGATTATTACATGATCAACTAGTAAAGTTTCAAGGCAGGAGTAGGAGATGCCAATGGAAAGTGTGCCTCATTGCAGACCTGAAAATTATAAACCACTAAGGGAGCGAGTATAAAAATACTCAGTGAATCCAAATGTATAAAAATGCAGTAAATGATCAAGGAATTATGATTGTCTATATATGGCCTGAAGAATCAATATAAGATAGCAAATAAATAATAAAACAAATATCAGTATAAGTATCAATATAGGTATTCGTAAAAGAATCCATATAAGTATCCAGATACATATCCATATAAGTATCCAAATACACATATCCATATAATATTCATATAAGTGTTCATATATAATAGCAAGTGAAGAAATATCAAGTATCAAATGAACGAGTCAATACACATATGATATGATAGGATTAGATTTAATGATAAGTGAAATCAAATTTCTGTAATTCAGTACTCAAGCACTATCATAAAGTGCACAAGAGAATATAACATCCCTCCCTAGTAGGGGTCCCCAAACAAAATACACTGACCATGTAAGGGATATTTTTCTCTATGACTAGAGAATATAACATCCATCTCTAGCAAGGGTCCCAAAACATCCGTGTGCACACAGTCGATGGAACTTACTCGCCATACCATCGAAATAGCCCTGTTACAATATCATATAAGTGTGTCTCCATAAACAATAAATATAGCATATTTACACCTCAAATAGCTATAGAACAATCATATATACATATATGAAGAATAATAGAACAAAATTGGAAGATGTCAAAAAAAAGCCCTGCGGGGCCCAGTTGCGCTGCCGCAACTCACACTCGCCGTTACGAGTCTGTTTTGGGATTTTTGAGTAGTTTTTGGTTAACTATGTTACCAAAAGATTTAGGTGGACCATGAGGTACCGTTTCGAAGGTTAGGTCGAGACTAGATGATTGGGCCAAGTGGTGACCCAATTGGCTTCTTGGATTTCATTTTATGGCCGGACAAAGTTTAAGTCATTTTAGGTCGTTTCGGTGGGCTTATTTATGGGCCAATTTGCACTGTATAGGATTTTAGGTATAAAACTTTATTTTTATAGCTCAAATGAAATATTATAGCATATATGATGCAAATCATGCATGATTATACATAAGGACTCACCTCTATCACTGTCAAACCACTTATTCCCCAATCTAGTGCCTCTGAGCCCTAGTCAGCCCGCTGCTCGACACTCCTAGCAGGAGTATTCAATGGTTCTCCTATTATCACATATAACGCTCCGATAAGATATAAAATCACCACAAAACACATAAGTTACACAAAAACACATCAAGCATACATACTATGCTCTATAAACCTCATATTGCACATTTTACACATTTCTCATTCCTTTATACTATAAGTCCATTCTATCATCACATATAGCATATATTTCACATATTCATTAATATTTTACCAAGTTATGAACTCATATGCACTTGGTTCATCATTTCATATTAAACATCTGCTATATTCACACTTAGCTTTCAAGTACTCAAATCAATCATCTTTCACACATCTAATCTTATACGTTTCTATCATTTTCTACACTTTATCATATTCAAACTTTACTTTACTAATCACATTAGCCTAACACCTTAAACTAACAAAGTCAATATTAACTAACTTATATGGAATTCATTCCATTCATCCATTTTTCAATGCCATTCCATCAAATAACATATATAAACATAAAATGTATAGCATTTAGGCATTTAAACCTATCAAATATCAAAACACAAAGCACCATTCAAACTTCATCATTTCGACCAAAGTAAGAATTCATCCAAATGAATTCCTTTCCATCTTTTAACCATTAATTCAATACATATGCACCAAATACACTTCATTCCACCATTTAAACTCATTAAAATCATCAAACATCAACCTACCCCTAAACACCTCACCTTCGACCACTTTGTTTCTTCCTCCAAATCAATTTGTTTCAATCATTCAACCATCAATTCATGTTATACACATCAAATAAACAACATTTGAACAAAACAATTCATCAAAACCATATTTTGATTCAAAGTTCTTCCTATTAGGGTTTCAATCCATTCTTTTGAATTCTAACCATACACAATTTGTTCTGATCACTAATAAACATCAAGGAACATCATACAAACATAATTGAATCAAAAGAATTCCAAATCCTATAACTTACCAAAAAATCTTCAAAAACTTCAATTGATTAATTTGTTCCTTTTTCTAGTTTTTCCTTGAATTCTATGGTTATATGAGTGTTTAGGATGATGGAATTGACATGCTTCCATCAAAGATTGAAAGAAAACAATAAGAAATGGGGTAGCTTAAGGTTGGCCGAAATGGTGGATGAAGAAAGAGAAAAGTTGCTGTAATTTTTGCTTAAGGAAGATGATGAGCAATGAAGAGGTGGAAAAATCAAGTTAAATATCAAAGGCATAATCCTATGCTTTAGGTTTATGGTACTTTTGGTGAAACCTAGCCATCCAAACATCCATTTCTTCATCTTTTCATCCAATGGTTGGATTTAATCAAGCCTAAAATGATTCCATAAGGTTGTATACACTCTATAACTCCATATTGCAAAGGAAAAGACCAAAATAGCCTTAGTTCAAAAGAAGCACCTCAATTGAGCAGCTTATCGGGAACTATTTTCAACCGGGTTTAATTCTCCAACAATTATTCAAATAAACTTAGTAATATCATTTTTCAAGTCCTTAAATTCTTTTCTACCTTCAAATGTAGTGGTAATTTCATAAAAATTCGAAAGGGTGTGAAATGACCATTTTGCCCCAGTTCACCAAAAACTCAAAATTCCCCGATTTTGTCCTAACAGCCTTTAAACCACTTCTATGCATAAAATCAACTCATATAACATGCATATCTATCTATTTCATGCATAAATACATAATGTTAACAAGTTCAAAAGAAAGGAAAAATTTTCCCCTAAGTTTCCCTTTTAAGGTTCAAATCAGGTTTAGGCTGAGGTGTTACATTCTATCCTCCTACAAATAAATGCGTCCCCAAATTTACTTTAAGGCTATAGGGTAGAATAAAAACCTAACTCCTGGAAAAAGATGGGGTACTTATGTCTTATCTTAGTCTCACTTTCCCAAGTATATTCCTTTATACCTTTGTTATGTCATAATACTTAAATCATAGAAATACTCTTATTTCAAGATTGACTGATCTGATGATCTACAATCTGAATTAGAATTTCTTCATATGACAATACTTCATCAATTTCAATCTCCTGGAATTGAAGCATATGGTCACCTACTATAAATTGCATATCTTTTCTCTTTAAATATGTGTAGCTCTTCAGCTTGTTGAAAGTAGTCTTTATTCTCTATTGAATAATGGGGACTTTCTCCATTGTCTCTTTGATCAGATCTGGCCCATTTTATTGCTTCTCACCTTGTTTCACTCAACATACTAGTGATCTATATTTCCTGTCTTAGAGAGCCTCATATAATGTCATTCAAATGGTTGAATGATAGCTATTATTATAGGCAAACTCTATAAGTGGTAGAAAGCGATCCCAACTGCCCTTTAAGTCCAGCACACACAATCTTAACATGTCCTCCAGTGTTTGAATAGTTCTCTCTGACTGTCCATCTGTCTGAGGATGGAAAGTTGTGTTGAAATGCAGTGTAGTACTCAATGCTTCCTGGAATTTCTACCAAAATCTAGAGGTGAACTGAGTACCTCTATTAGATGTGATCACTGATGGAACTCCATACAATCGTACAATCTTATCCACATAGAGTTGGGTATACTATGCAGCCATGTAGGTTGTCTTTACCTCTAGGAAATGAGCTGACTTTGTCAATCTGTCTACTATCACCCACACTGAATCATACCCTTTTTGTGTCTTTGGCAAACCTACCATAAAATTCATAGTGACTTGGTCCCATTTCCACTCTGGGAACTAAATCTCTTGAAGCAAACCTGAGGGTTTCTGATATTCAAATTTCACCTGCTGACAGGCTAGGCATTTGGAAACAAACTCTGCTACATCACTCTTCATGTTAGGCCACTAATAAAACTCTTTTAAGTCATGGTACATCTTTGTCACCCCTGGATGAACTGTATAAGGAGAGTAATGAATCTCCTTCATAATCTGCTCTCTGTACCCTTTGACATTAAGAATACACAATCGACCCTTACATTTAAATATATCTCCCTCAATAGAAAAATCAAGAGTTTTACTTTTGAACCAAGTCTCTGATCTTTATACACTGTGGATCCTCTTTCTGGGAGTTCTTTATCTCATCTATCAATAGTGATTTCACCTGGAACTGGGCTATCAATATTGTTTCCTGCTCTTGAAATTCCAAATCCAAAGTCAAACCATCAGCCATTAACTCCCGCAATTCCTGTACCAGTGGTCTCTCTATAGCAGTCACATGGGATAGACTTCCCATTGATTTTTTTTATTAAGGGCATCTGCTACCGCATTTGCTTTCCCAGGGTGATACAGAATCTGGCAGTCATAGTCTTTCAGTAACTCGACCCATCTTCTCTGTCTCAAATTTAGTTCTTTCTGTTGCAGGATGTACTGAAGACTCTTATAATCGGTGTAAATCTCACATCTCACCCCATACAAGTAATGCCTCCATATCTCTAAAGCAAAGATCACTGTTGCCATATCCAGGAAACTCCTGATCTCAGTAACTGTAGCGGAACGTGGGCAATTTGTAACTGCTTCAACTTTATGTAGATCCACCTTTATCCCATCTTTACTCACAACATGCCCCAAAAACATAACCCCTATCAACCAGAACTTCGAAGTTAAATGTGCTTGAGCGAGAGTAGTACTAAGATGGGTGACCTTTTGGGAAGTCCTCGTGTTGCACCTTTCTAATTTTTACATTTAAAGAATTTTTTGCATACAACTGATTATTCTGTAATAACTGCAATGAGATTTCAATATGTTCTTTGTGTTCCTCTCTATTCTGTGTTCTGAAAACAGTATTTGCAATGTATTCACCTTTTTCAATTGCTTATAATCTATACACATTCTCAGTGCTTTTCTTTTTCTTCTTTTTCTTTTTTTTTTATATATAATAGTTATTTATTTATTTATTTATTTTCTGTTCTTTTCTATTCTTTTCTTCTTTTTTTTTCTTTCTGTCCCTTTTTTTTTTTATAAACAACACTGATACTCTCCAAGGTGAATTACTAGGCCAGATAAAATTCTTGCCACACAATTCATGTAACTACTTTTTCAACTCTTTTAACTCTGGTGATGCTATCCGATAAGGTGGAGTAGATATGGGATCAATAATAGGATATTCCTTAATCTCAAATTCAATCTCCCTTTTTGGTGGCAGTCCGGGAAGATCATTTGGAAATATATCTATAAATTCCCTTACTACTGGAATCTGCTCTAACTCTTTGGATACCCCTGCCGTATCAACCACTATTGCCAAGTAAACAATACATCCCTTTCTCATCAATCTCTCTGCCTGTACTACATACACTAATCCAGATATGTGACTGTTAGCCTCCCCCTGAAAAATGAACTTTTCCTATCCACTGGGTCAAAATTTTATTCTCTTTAATATCAATTGTAGCTTTATAATCAGTCAACTAATCCATATTCAGGTTAACATCAAATTCCAATATAAGTAACTCAATTTATTCAACAGGTAAATATCTTTCCTAGATTTTCATATCACAAATATCATACTTATACTCTACAATATCTTTATCTCCTATTGGTGTGGCTATCTATAAGGGAACATGTAAAGGTTTTCTACCCAACCTCAATTTCACAACAAAAACTAAGTGACACAAAAGGATGGGTTGTACTCGAATCAAATAACACAAAAGCTACTATATTATGCATAGAAAATCATACCTATGACTGTCTCATGTGATCCCTGGGCCTGTTATGAAGTAACTGCAAACACACGTTCCTGGCCCCTACCAGCTACTGACTGTTCCCCTATTGGACTCTGTTCTACTGGTCTGCCTTTACCTATACCCCCTTTACCCCTCTGCTCTGATGGTTGGGAAGATCCTGCCTCTAAAGACTATGAAGTTTTGGGTAAGGGACAATCTCTGAAGAAATGTCCAAACTTTCCACATCTAAGGCATGCCCCTGTTTTAATACGACATATCCCTGAATGTCTTCTCCAGCAACAATTACATATGGGCACTGCTGGCATCCTCTGAACTAGTCTACTATGGCCTCGAAAATATCTAGGAACAGGAGGCCTCATACCAGTACTTATCACAATGTTACTTTCCCATAAACCCTCTGTCAAAAACCTATCCATTATTCTCTGTTTGAATTCTTCCCAATCCATTGGATCATTACTGTGAATATTTCCATCAATATGTTCTTTAAACCAGACAACACCATCTTTTTCCAATAATAATCCCACTAGCTCTATAGTCCTAGCATTAGAACAAGGCAGTGTATGAATTATTCCGTCAACCCTATCAATAAAGTTACTAGGGTCAATACCATACTCCTCTGCAAAAGTGGGTAGTTGTAGTCTAATGAACTCCCTAACATTTACACCACCCTTTAGGATATTTCTACATGCCATGCCCCCCTGTAAAGCTGTTGGCTCTCTCTAAAGTATTGGTGGCACTACAGGTTGTACCATTAGCTGTACTGGAGGTGGTGGTGGATGTACCACTAACTGTACTGGAGGTGGTGGTGGTTGTACCACTGTAGGCTGTGCTGCAATATAAGTCTGAATGGTATGTAAAAGTTCCTATCCCATTTTCTGTAGGTCCTGTCTCCAAGGTGCATCTCTCATCTGATCAAACTCTGCACGTCTCCATGACCTAAATGACTCAGATTGAGTCCTTTGTGTAACAGATGCATTATACACAACCTCTGCTTCCTCTTTAGGTCCATGATAATCATCCCCCTCACTAGGCCTAGCACGTCTAGTTCCCCTTTCTAACATCCTAGCACACTCTACAAATCAACATATAAAAAAATGTTCAGATCATAGGAACGCAAAATTTCAAACAATGATGAAGACTTGTCATTTTTGACGATATATGAACATCCTAGATTCCATGGTACGTCTATTACTACTTGTATGCAAACACTATAGGTTATGTAAACCTTTAGCGCTGATACCACCTTTGTCACGACCCAACTTAGGAGCCACGACGTTCCTAGGGTACGGGTGTTGCTTAAGCTACCAGTACCATGAAGAACCCAATCAACTATACTATATAGCATGCAATTCAATAATAAACTCAATATAGCTTGACAATTCTATAAAAAATTGGGCAACATCTCCTTTGTATAAGGAGTATGCCCAGCTGAAAAACATGTAATAAACACTTCCACTATATACTTCAACATCTATTCTCAAGCAATGATCCCTCTGGATCTCCAATATCAACTCAATGAAAACATATCTGTAAATCCAATCATTTCCATATATATCATATCATATACATCCATAGTATTATCATTATGCAAAACCATAAAGATGCAATAACACACATATATATATATACATGCCACTCCTAAATTTACAGTACCATGGAACCTCTATACTGTACAATATTTACATATACTTTTTGGAGCTTGATTATTACATGATCAACTAGTAAAGTTCCAAGGCAGGAGTAGGAGATGACAATGGAAAGCGTGCCTCACTGCAGACCTGAAAATTGTAAACCACTAAGGGAGTGAGTATAAAAATACTTAGTGAATCCAAATGTATAAAAATGCAGTAAATGATCATGGAACTATGATTGCCCATATATGGCCTGAAGAATCAATATAAGATAGCAAATAAATAATAAAACAAATATTTGTATAAGTATCAATATAGGTATTCATAAAAGAATCCATATAAGTATCCAAATACACATATCCATATAATATTCATATAAGTGTTCATATATAATAGCTGTTGCGACTTTGCGATACTGCAAGTATACAGGTCGCGTGGCAAGTAATAATGATGAGTAAGTATCGTTCCCACGAGGAAGGGAATATCAACGAATCACTCCTAATTATTGTTATTATTTGGAAAAATAATAAAGTTGGGTGAATTTTCTTAAACAAGTTAAAATAAAAGTAAGAGAATAAATTTGAAAGAGAAAATATGATTTATAAAAACCAGGGTTAAGATTTCATCAATAGGAAATTATCCAATCCTAACGTTCTCCTTAATTAGATTCAATTATTTAGGATTAATAACCAGGTTTCCCAAAATTATGTTAAACCCTCTCT
>CANXYC010296821.1:0-14999 GCA_948193065.1 Aleurites moluccanus | reverse complement strand
GTTTAAAACCTCTAAAATTCTCCCACATTAATTACCATTAATTGCTGCAAATCACTAACAATAAATTCCCTATACCCAGAATTAATTATCCTAACCCAGTGACTTAATTAAATCCAAAAGAAATGATTTAGGAAGAAAATTGACCTTATTTCCTTCAAACTGAGTTTTCTGCCAAACTCTGCCCAAATTGATGATTCTGCCTTAATAATAGAGTAATCTAGAAGTCTATTGCATAAATCTAAGCCTTAATGCCTTAGAACAAAATATGGAACAAATTGGAGAAAAGACTGAAATTGCAGAAAGAAAGAAAGAAGAAAAATCGTGAAAATCGCTGGCTGGGTTACTAGGGTTAAATAGACCTCTGCCCAGAAACACGCTGCCCAGCTTGCCAAACTGCTTCGGCAAAGCTCCTTCGCCAGACTGCTTCGGCAAAGCTCCTTCGCCAGACTGCTTTGGCGAAGCTCCCTCGCCTAGCCAGCTCGCCAACCACTTCGCATTCTCAGTTTGCACTTGCTAACTCGCCAATCTTGATCCGGCATCGCTGCCTCGCACACCCAGCTCGCATATGCTACCTCGTGCATGCTGCCTCGCCAAACTCTCCTCGCGACTCATCCTCGCATAAGCCACCTCGCATATCTCTCTTCGCACAATGCTTCCTCGCTAACTTCTTTTCGCCAAAAGCTTCTCGCCAAAGCTCTTCGCCAAAAGCTTCTCGCCAAAGCTCTTCGCCAAAATGCCGCCTCGCATTACCAGTCCGCGAAAAGCCTTCTCGCTTAATGCTGGCTCTCCATAACCAAATACTTCTAAGTTAAACTCTTGTCTGAACATCCCACATTAAGCCAGCTTGCAAATGAGCTACACTAATCCAAACTCATCAATTCCTCTTGCCACTTAATATCAACAGATAGAAGCACAACACAATCAAATTTCATATCAAAACTAATTAACACTCAGACAATGGTGATTCTCCAAAAGTCACCCAGACTCCTGCATCAAAATCCAACAGAACAGTCCTGATACAAAATACTCTCCACTGAGATATACCTATCCAAAAATTCTGAAATTTTACAGACATCATCTCAACATACACAGAAATATTTTTCATGTTTATAACTTCAACAAATTCTACCTTAGTCATTCCCAGAAATTTCAAACATGTACTGCATCCCTGCAGGAATTCTCATCCAGACCAGCCTTGGTCAAACAGACACAACTCATCACATACTCAGAATTTTACCAAACCATTTTACAGAATTATAGCTAAGACATAAATTAACAATTTTCATATTTTACACTTTACCTAATTATGTCTTTAAAAGCAAGTAATGGTCAATACTGAATTCTGCTGCAGTTCAAAATAAAAGATTATGAAATTTTCAAACTTCTCATTTAAAATTTAAAATTCTCCAAACAAATAAAATCAACAAATACACTTCAAAAATGATAGATATTACAATTTTGAACTCGAGTCGAGTTCGGGTAATGTTAATACCTACTCAAATCCATCCCAATTATATATATTATATATATTTTTATTTTTTAATATTATATTTATATTTAATTTATAGTTATTTTTTATGTGAACTATAAATTATATTATATGAATATGTGAAAAAAATATATATATGGGTTTTACCCATCTCAAAATGGGATAAATATATATATTTTTTAAACAGTTTAATTCTGATTTTATAAACCCATTTCAAACATCTATTGCCATCCTTATATAGAATCCATTAAATAAAAATGTAGGGAAAGTTGTATTGCTTTAAGTAAATTATTATGACACCTTTAATGTTTACCATAATTAGCATTTTAAAATTAAAGTTTTTAACCATTGAGATTTTTTATTGATCCAACACTTAAAAGCAATATTTTCAGAATTGATGAAGGCAAAGGGTTAGAGAATTAGAAATTTAACTGGAATCGAATCTATTAATTTAGAAAAAAATTAGTATACATATATATATGTATTTATAATTTGACATTTATTATGCATATAATGAACATAAATATAATACAATTATGGCTAAATCAAGAATTTATATAAGGTTATATTTATTATGGTATCAATCCAATCACATTAAGTCAAAAGTTATATATATAGTAAGTTATGAACATTCACTTGCTCATAGTTTTTTTTTTTTTTTTTTTTTTTTTTTTTTTTTTTTTTTAACTCAAAACGGCGTTGTTTTTATTTGATAAAAACAATGTTATTTTGATATAAAATTTTAAAAAAAATAAAAAAAATAATTTTAATCTGCCGAACAAAAAAATCAGTCCGATTCAATCAGTTTATTGGTTAAGCAGTATATATGTATAATTTAACATCGCCTTATCTATAATTTAACCCATCTAATTTATTTAAGGTTTTTTATATGAGGTGGAAAAGAATTTATATAATATAATGCAATTATTAGCTTGAATACAATGAACCTTAATCCTTGAATTATTATATTATAAAACACATTAAACCTTCAAAATCTCACACTTTTCACTAGAAGTAGGTTAGGGTTGAAGTGCAATTTTTAAAATAGTAGGGATTGAATTGCTAATTATGCCAAACCTCAAACGTGTTAATATTAATTTACCTTACCATTTTCAAGTTTGCATGATGATTTGGCTTTTCCAAAGAATCATCTCATAAAAATTAATAAACAACTATTAGTTTTGACTTCTTTCATCACATGCTTTCTTTAGTTTGTTATCCTTAGAATCCTAGCCCACTTTAGCGTTGAATAGGAACCAAAAGGTGGAAAAAACTTCGATTCTAGCTTTTTGACCAAGTAAATGGAGGCTTCCATTCTTAGCTTTTTGAATGGAAGCTTTTTCCACCCACAGTGCTTAGGTTCTTGTCTTGCGCACATGGAAGCCCCACCTCATTGCCGAACTCCCTTCAAGTCATGAAAGCAGAAATAGAGCAAAAGACAGTGCCTAACTGTAGCAGAACGAAAATGAGTAATTATTTAACAAGGCTGCTGTATACAAATCTATCATTCACAACTGTTCTCTTCCTATTCTCACAATATACAAGAATATAAGAACTTACATTCCCACCAGCAGACCTTACAATGGCTGATAGAATTTCAACTGGAGGCTGGACATGAGTGGCTATGCATATTTGTACCATTTAATCAGAGCTCTTGGTCTGGCTTTTGCTCTGAAAACTGTATCTTTTTACTCAGTTCTGTATTCAAGCTGTACTCCTCATCATGCAATAGATAAGGCGATTCATCTGTACATTAGATGGGTTAAAAAGATATAAAAGTATTTTCATGATGATTGAAAATTAAGTCAATTATCTTACTCGCCTACAAATTTGCCTTTCCGGAAGCTTTCTTTTAACCAACTTGATGAGACAATCCAAGCACGTACTGTTTACAGTTAAGGGGCCATCGCATACATTCATGTCAGTGTTAATAATATGTAACCAACAATTAGATGTAAGTGTAAAAATTTATCCCCCTTAAAGAATTTTATGAACCAACAAAAAAGTCAGCATCTTACACAACTTCCTTAAAATTCCAATACTTGTACCCCTTTCGTACGTCACTTATAATTTTGACAGAACAAGTCACTGTTAGAGATACTTCCTATATTGTATAATAGAAATTTCACTTTTATTAAGGATTATGTATACTTCATATATTGTAAAATATGAATTCCTCTTGTATTAAGGATTATGCATTAATTAGGAATCCTTATTTACTCTGTATTTATTTTTCTTTTAGTCTTATTAGATGCGTATAAATATGATTGTACTCCTTTGATTAATTAAAGAATAAAATACAAACTTCACATAATAATCATAACATGGTATCAGAGCTTATGCTCTTACGAGATCTATAATTTTTTTTCTTCCTCTTTCTCTGCACCTCTAATAACTCTTATTTCTTTTGTCTTCCATAGTCCTCCATAATTATTTTCTAATGGCTTCTATTACTCCTTCATCCTCTAACCCAATATTTTCTATTCCCTCTACCCACACTCATCAAAATTTCCCTATAAAATTAACTGACAAAAATTATCTAGCTTGAAATACTCAATTTATTCCTCTTCTTAATTATCAAAAACTTACCTCTTTTATTGATGGAACTACTTCATCTTCTCCTTTAACTGTTTAGAGTACTAGTGAAAATCCTCATGAAATTCCAAATCCTGCTTATGAAATATGATTTTTATGTGACTAGATATTTCATTCCTGGTTACTCTCATCTCTTACTGAGGAAATTTTTCCATATGTGATTGGACTTACTACATCTTTACAGGTATGACAGGCTCTTGCTCATGCTTTTGGAGCTGTTAATCAGAATCGTCAACTTCAGCTCAATATTGAGTTACAAGAACTCAAGAAGAATAATCTATCTATTAGCTCTTATCTCAACAAAGCGAAATATCTTGTAGATGAATTACAAGTTACGGGAAGGACAGTTTTCTCTGCTGAATTTAATGCTATTGTTTATCGAAATATTGAGAGTGACTATCATAGCATTATTACTGCTCTTAATCTTCACCCAACTCCAGTCCCATTTCATAAATTTCATGGGTAACTTGTGGCTCATGAAATTCTTCTAAATAGTATGAATACTCCTATTGCTAATTACTTGAACAGGTCTGACCCATCTACCTTCTCCACGTCACAGTCGTCATCCACCATGGGTGGGCTACTGCCAACCCCACAACAGCAGCTACTGCCAATGTCACAACAACCTCTTTAAGCATCATGCCAAGCTTTCTTATTCAATTCGAATTTCAAACGTGGTTTTCAGGCCCTTGTCAAATTTGTGGCATGCGCAATCACACTGCTGATCACTGTGGTCGCCGGTACTCTAATAAATCTTGTCGATAGTTTCAACCCTAAGCTAATTTTATCTTTTCAGGTGGCACTTATCCCTCTCATTATAATAATCATGGTTGTGATCATCATCTTTGGTATCTTGATACGAGTGTGAATTCACATGTTACACCTTATATCTCCACATTGAGCTGTGTTTCAGAATACAAAGGGGGTGATCAATTGCATGTGGAGAATGGTCAAGGTTTGCAAATTTCTCATCTTGGAAAAGTTTCTTTTCCTTATTCACATGGTTCCTTAAATATGAATAATGTGTTATATGTTCCTCGTATAACTAAAAATTTGCTTTCAGTTAATCAATTCGCAAAAGACAATAATATTTTCTTTGAATTTTGGCCAACTCATTTTTCTATCAAGGACTAGAAAACCAAGAAACTACTTCTCTATGGTCCAAGTAATAAGGGCTTGTATGTGATGTGTCAATCATGTGTTCAAAGGAAGGAGGTGCATTCTACGAATTCATCTCCATCACATGAAGATTGGCATACTAAATTTAGGATCTTTTAGTTCCAGTTCTATTTGTCATTCATGCTCTTTAGGAAAATTACATAAATTACCATTTTCGACTATTACACATTCAAGTTCTCAGCCTTTTGAAATCATACATTCTGACATTTGGGGACCTGTCCCCATGTTATCTCAATATAGTTATCATTATTTTGTTATTTTTGTTGATAATTTCAGTCGGTTTACATGGATTTATTTTATAACAAATAAAAGTGAGGTTTTAACTATTTTTAAACAGTTTGAATCTTATGTTTTGTGTCAATTTCAAACCCCAATTCATGTTTTTCATTCTGATTGGGGTGGTGAATATCAAAGTTTAAATAAATATTTTAAACAAGTTGATATTCTTCATTGTTTTGCATGTCCCTACACACATGAGCAAAATGGCTTATCTGAAAGGAAAATTCGTCATACTGTTGACATTAGTCTCTCACTTTTAGCCCATGCACATATTCCTTTAAATTTTTAGAATTTTTCCTTTAATGTTGCAGTTAATTCTATTAATTGTATGCCATCTAGTGTCTCTACTACTACACAAAGTCTATTGTTTCACTTGTTTCGGCAATATCCCAAATACAAAGAATTTAAAATTTTTGGTTGTGCGATCTTTTCCCTTTTAAGACCTTATAACTCTCGTAAATTTTTCTATCGTTCACAATTTTATATTTATTTTGGTCTCTCATCTAATCATGTAGGATATAGGTGTTTTAATCCATTAACTGAATGACTTTATATTGCTAGGCATGTTCATTTTGATGAGTCAGTCTTTTCTTTTAAAAATTTGCATCAATCTACGGGCATAGGTGCGGGTTCTTCCTCTAGTCCATGGTTGACAATTTCACATCCAAACTTAACCTCATTGGCGCCACAAACAGCCCCACTATCAGGTATGTCTTCATTTGCTAATTTTTTATTTTCTCATACCCAACCAAGTTCTTTGTTTTCTTCTCCATTACCAACACCACAATCCTCCTATATACCTCACAATTCACCATTATCAAGTTCAGAGTCAACACCACCTTCGTCTCAACTCAAAATAAGACCTTTATCAGACTTCTATTCACCTATTCAACAGCCCCAAGTCACACCTCAAGCCAACCTGCCATCGCTGTAACTTCAACAACTCCAACCTGATGCCACCCATCCACAAACAGCAGCCCGCACACATTCCATACCTCTTCATACAACCGCAATACCTTCTAGAAAAGCCTTGATAGCTGAAAGCAAATCATCCACTAATTACTTGGATATAGGACCTACTTCATATACTAAAGTCAAACTATATGTTTAATGGTAAAAAGCTATGTTAGATAAGATTAATGTTTTGCAACATAATAATACATGGCAATACCTAGACCGAGTGGTGTGAAGCTTGTTGGGAATAAATAGATTTTTCGAATTAAAAGGAAATGTGATGGTACTATTGACAGGTACAAGGCTCAGTTAGTGGCAAAAGGGTACACACAAGAAAATGGTATTAACTATAATAAGACTTTTAGTCCAGTTGTTAAAGCTACCACCATTCGCATGGTGTTGTCCTTAGCAATAATTTTTAAATGGTCTACTCAGCAACTTGATGTTTCTAATGTCTTTTTACATTGTACTCTTGATGAAATTATATATATGGAACAATCACTTGGTTATGTAGATCCTCTGAAACCGGATTATGTTTGCCAACTTAATAAATCTTTTTATGGACTCAAGCAAGTACCACATGCTTGGTTTCATAAAATTGCAACTTTTCTTTTTGGTCTTGGGTTTTAGGCTTCCAAAGTAGATAGTTCGCTATATATGATAAAGAAGGATAATCATCACTTATTTGTACTTGTCTATGTGGATGACATTTTGGTTACAGGTTCTAGTGCCTCGCAGATATCATGGTTTTTCCAAGCCATACGTGCCACCTTTCCTGTTAAATTATTTTCTTGGTATAGAGGTCTACTTTGGGTATGCATCTTACATAACATAAATATATTTCTAATCTTTTGCATAGGGAAGGAATGAATGATGCTAAAGCTTGTGACACTCCTATGGCTTCTGTGCCATCATTATCCAAAGATTCGGCTTCTGTATTTTCTCATTTTGAGCATTATCGTCATATTGTGGGTGCTTTACAATACATTACTCTTACACATCCGGATATTTATTTCTCTTTTGTAATATCTGCCATTTTGTAGTGCTTTTATTGATTTTGTATGTTTGGAGATTTATTAAAATTTTAAATGTGAATGTTGAGAATTTCAGGAATTTCTGATTTTTGATGCTGTAGGATTTTGTGATGATAATTTCATATTCTTAAAGACATAATTTGATAAAGTGTAAAGCATGAAAGTTGTGAGTTTATGTGTTGATTATAATTCTGTAAAATGGTTTGGCAAAATTCTGTGTGTATGATGAGTTGTGTCTATTTGAGCAAAGCTAGTCTGGTCGAGTGTTGCTGCATGAATACAGTGCCTGTTTGGAATTTCTAGGAATGACTGAGACATAATTAGCTAAAGGTGTGAACATAAAAAATGTTCCTTTGTGTGTTGTAAAAATGACTGTAAAATTTCAGAATTTTTGGATAAGTGTATCGAAGTATAGAGTGGGTTTTATCAGACCTGTTCGGAGAGATTCTAAGGCAGAAGTCTGGGTGACATTTGGAGAGTCACCATGGTCTGTGTATTAGTCCTTTTGATTTGAAATTTTGATATGTTATGCCCCTGCATGTTGATTTTAAGTGATAAAAAGAATTATTAAGTTTGGATATTTGTAACTTATTTGCGAGCTGGCTAAGTGTGAGATGTCCAGGTAGGGTTTTAACTTAGAGGAATTTTGTTATGGCGAGCCAGCAAAATGAGAGGAGGCATTTTGCAAAGTAGTGAAATGGCAAAGAGCTTTGGCGAAGAGCTTAGGTGAAGAGGAAGTTGGCGAAGAGCTTTGGCGAAGAGGATTTGGCGAAGAGGAAATGCGAAGTGGGAATGGCGAGCTGGTTAGGCGAAGTAGCTTTGCCGATGCAGGTCTGGCGAGGCGAACTGGCTAGCATGTTTCTGGGGCAATGTTTTATTTAAACCCAGCAACCCCCAGTAGCGTTTCATGATTTTTTCTTTCTTCTTCCTTCGATTAAATTCAGTGTTTTCTCAGATTAGTTCCGTTTTAAATTCTAAGGCATTAATACTCAAATTAATGCATTAGACTTCTAGATTAGTCAATATTAAGGCAGAAATCATCAGATTTGAGCAGTAATCTCAGAATTTCAATTTGAAAGAAATAAGGTAAATTTTATTCCTAAGCTATTTTCTTTGGATTTATTTAAGTCTATGGGTTAGGATCATTAATACTGGGTTTACAGAATTTATTGCTAGTGATCTGAAGCTATTAATGGTAATTAATGTGGGAGAAATCAGTTTGGTGAAACTGCCATGAACAGTAACTCCGAAAATTAAACGCAGATTTTCTTTAAAGGATAAATAAAAATTGTTTTTGGAAATCAAGAATAGAAATTCTAAGATAATTAATTAATGGGAAATCATGTTGAATATTATTGGTTTGGAGAAACCCTAATTTTGTATATTTGGGAAATTTCTTAGGAGAAGAAATTCAAATTGATTGAGGAATTATAAGTGGGCAGATTGCTAAGAGGAAATTAAGAGAAATTTGTGTAAGAAGTAAGTATGAACATCCCATTTGATTATTATTCTTTGAATTAAAATGACCAAAGTATTCTTATATTTGATTATCCTATTGTATATATATATACTTGTATAATGTGAATGGCTTGATCAATCTTCTTGTATCAAGTTCATATATTTTCTTGCTTGTGAACCCGATTTGAATGATGTTATATTATGATGGTCTTGCGACCAATATGCTTCCTATGAGATTAAAACCACATGACCCATGGATAGAATGTTCTTTCCAATGAGAGTAAATTCATTAGTCCATTGTGCACTTTGGAAGCCCAGCTGATAGGATTTTTATCAGTGTTCCATCTAGAGGGGGCCATGAGCTCTAAGCGCATGCCTGGCCAAGCATGTGTGCACGTTAAGGTAGCAAGACTACCGATACGTATGTTATGATATGAGATCAGTTCTACCAGATAAGATTTGATAATGCCATTCTTTGTGGGCATTCTATGTTCTAAATATGAACCATGATTTAATTTATGACATGATTTGATATAGCCAAAATTATTATGAGAACCATATTTCCTTCAAGTAAAGCTTCTGATTTTCTTTCATGCTTATATGTATAAATATTTGTTCATAACCATGATTGGATATTCAGACACTTAATTTGAAATGTTCATATTTTACTAAGTTGAAGGCTCACTCCTCTTCTGTGGAATTCAGGTGATAACATAGCTCGTGAGGGAGCTAATAGAGATGATCGAGCTTTTTGACTTGTTTATTCCAAGAAGCTTCATTGTAATATTTCTTTTGAAATATTTTTTATAATTATTAATGGTATTATGATACAATATGTATTGGAGTATACTCTAGAGCTTCGTAGCTAGTCATTCGAGGATACTAGTATATTTTGATGTATGATTGTTACCTTTTGGGTACTCTTGTTCCTCAGTGATGTGAGATGTCTCTTTTGATCATTGAGGAAGAAGAGATGAATATGAAATGATAATAGAAAAGTTATGATTGATGTTTAATTATATGTATGGACATGATAGATATATGATAATATATGATATTGAAATTTATATGATGATGATGATGAGATTCATGATTTGTAAGTTCTACGGGTTTATGGTGGCCTTAAGCCTATCCTTGCTCTAGGACCGTCGCACCACTGGAGTTGGGGTGTGACATCTGTCAACAAGTTTTGTCAATTTATGCATCAACCTAATGAGGATCATTGGACAACTCTCAAGCGACTATTACGCTATCTCAAAGGCACTTTGCATATGAGACTATATTTCTCATGTAATTCATCTCTTCATTTACAATGTTTTGCAGATAGTGATTGGGCTGGTTGTCCGGATGATATGCGATCTACTATTGATTATGCTATTTTTATGGGTCATAATCTTATTTCTTGGATGGCAAAGAAGCAACATACTATTGCTCGCTCTTCTACTGAGAGTGAGTACTGGGCGCTTGCTAATGCTTCTTCTAAAACAGTTTGGATTATATCTTTATTATCGGAGCTTGGTTTTTCTCCATCTTATTCGCCTATTCTATGGTGTGATAATCTGGGAGTTGTTTATTTATCCTTTAATCCTGTTTTTCATGCTCATACTCAGCATATTGTACTGGATTATCATTTTGTTCGCGAGCTTATAGCTAGCAAGAAATTGCAAGTTCAGTTTATTAAATTTGATGATCAACTTGCTGATATTTTTACGAAGTCCTTGGGTCATCATTTGTACATTCCAAATTGTATCAAGTTACGCCTTTAGGATCTTCCGGCATTAACTTGAGGGGGTGTTAGAGATACTTTCTATATTGTATAATAGAAATTCCACTTGTATTAAGAATTATGTATACTTCCTATATTATAGAATATGAATTCCTCTTATATTAAGGATTCTATATTAATTAGGAATCCTTATTTGCACTGTATTTGTTTCTTTTTTAGTTTTATTAGATGTGTATAAATAGGGTTATACTTCTTTGATTAATTAACGAATAAAATACAAATTTCACATAATAATCTTAACTGTCACGACCTTTAATTAGTAATACAATTATGGTAAGAGAACCTTAAAGACGCCTTCCTTTGTTTCCAATAAATTGAAACTCAACTTCATTCAGAATCCAAAAAACTCCCTTTTCCATGAAAATCTATAGAAATGAAGTTGTGTTGCTAGTCAATACATATTACTAACTGGAATTTTGTAATTTTTTTTAATAACGAGGTCCCACTAGAGACAATAACATATCAAACAAAGCATACT
Source organism: Aleurites moluccanus (assembly GCA_948193065.1). Taxonomy (NCBI): domain Eukaryota; kingdom Viridiplantae; phylum Streptophyta; class Magnoliopsida; order Malpighiales; family Euphorbiaceae; genus Aleurites; species Aleurites moluccanus. The sequence continues at coordinate 3,747 of CANXYC010296821.1, read as the reverse complement.
TATGCAGTTTAAATGATAATTGTATTCCAATTTCATGGCTATTCTCCTTACCTTGAAAGGTTGGCTTAAAATGCAAAGAATCAAAATCTTTGAATTTGCAAGTATTTTGCCTCCTAAAATGTTCCAGTGAAAAGAAAAATAATTCCAGTTGGCAATGCTTAAACTGTGAATTTGAAAGAATGAAGTGAATTTCGATGGCTTTGAGCTTCAGTTTGCATTATCCCCTTTTCTTTAATGAAAAAGAAGGAATGATTATGAATAATTATGAATTAAAAAAATGAAAGAAGAAATTGAAGCAAATTATATGAACTAAAGCAGCTCAAAGGTACGAGGATCAGATTAAGACCAACCCTGAACAGAAAGCAGTGCAGAAATTTTCAGTTTTCCTGACTTTTCCTGTGACCACATAAGTGCTTACACTTCCATCAGGCGTAACACCACCACCAAGGATTTAAGTTACCTATATAAAAGAGATTAATTCTTAATGGATCAGACAAATAGAAGAATAATTCGTATAATACAGACAACATCAAACAAAATAAATGAAAATTAAAGCAGAAACACAAATTTTCAATCAGATGCATAAGCCTGCAAAATGATTGGAAAAAGAGTTGTCCTACTTAAAAGCTACAACTAAATAACTATCACAAATAAATAAAACAATGGTGTTCCAAAAGAGCTGTCCGAGACTAGCTACCCTTGGCCTATGCATGATCAACACTACAAACTATCAGCATTAGCATAGGCGAAGAAGATACTCAAGCATACAAAGCTGACACTCAGCCACTAGGTAATTAACCCAATAACAATTGTTAGTTGTAATACTTGAACAATGAGCAATCAATAATCATAATTATTTACAAAATTCATTCTTATTTTCTACTTCTTTTTTAAGCAGTGTGTAGGTTTCATAAAGTGCATGACTGCACCATCTTGTGGATATATGATGAGCATGAATAAGCACAATCATAAACCACAACATATAAGCTCCGGAAAAATTATGGCCCTTGATTAATCTTTAGCCTAAGAGGAAAACCTTAAAACAAAATAACATCTACAATCAATGATACTTGCAAAAGTTCCTTCCGCATAAAAAAGTCCGTCAAAGCATGGCAGCTAGTGCAAAGGCTCTAGAAGATGGACGTTGTAGAACCTTTAGTTTGAACTTTGAACATGGCCAGTACGCATTACAAAATGAAATTTATTTTTCTCCTTTAGATGATAGTGAATCCACTTTCTCTTTTATCAAATTTCTATATGCTTTTCAGGGAAAATATTAGAAATGTAAATGCCCCAATCATGGTGTTTCTTAACAAGCCTCTATGCATAAATGGAGTCTATAGATCATCTTCATTCCTACTGAATCCAAATAACAATAGTATCATCTAGCTATCTCTCCGTCTATCCACGTATGCATACATGCTGCCTAAAAACAAGGTTTTTTAGCCGCTCATATGAGAAGAAAATAGAATTATTGGAGAAGAAGTGCCCATCAGAAGACAACTTCTGAATGGACACAGTAATAGGAAGAACTTCCCATAAAGACATAAAATAAAAATGAAAACATGGCTACGTCTGATCTGATTAATATTTCAAAGCATTCATATGGACTATACTATCAAAAATTTCAAAGGGAGCACCCAAAAGTAACAAAACATGAAATAGCGATTGCGGCAATGTGTGATTTGCCTTAAATTGGAATAAATAAATTGGAGTTACCTTTGTAAAATTCGTTTTCTTATTATCATCAGCGATATTCATCAACATGATTCAGATGCTCTCTCCCTTGGACAAGAGTTCTTTGCTGACCAGAGCTTTTTGGTGCTATATTAATCAATCTACCTCTTTTGGCATCATTTTCCATGGAATTACAAGTCAAAGGTTCTTTGAGTGTAACCCCCACAAAAGAGTTACGTTTTGACATGTTCAAGGAGCATCTGTTAAAGCAAGGATCAATTCTACCACTTCTCTAAGCCCACAATGATTATGTTTCATATTGGTTAGAGATACTTCCTATATTGTAGAATAGAAATTTCACTTGTATTAAAGATTCTATACACTTTTTATATTGTAGAATAAGAATTCCACTTATATTAAGAAATATGTATTAATTAGGAATATTTATTTGCTCTGTATTTATTTCTCTTTTAGTTTTATTAGATGTGTATAAATATGATTGTACTCCTTTGATTAATTTAAGAATAAAAATACAAACTTCTCACAATAATCTTAACATGGTATCAGAGTTTATACTTCTATGAGATCTATAATTTTTTTTTTGTTCCTCTTTCTCTGTGCCTCTAATAACTCTTGTTTCTTTTGTCTTCCACAGTCCTCCATAATTCTTTCCTAATGGTTTCTATTACTCCTTCATCCTCTAACCCAATTTCTTATATTCCCTCCACTCACACTCATCAAAATTTCTCTATAAAATTAACCAACAAAAATTATCTAGTTTTGAAAACTCAATTTAGTCCCCTTCTTAATTATCAAAAACTTACCTCTTTTATTGATGGAACTATTTCTTCTCCTCCTTTTACTATTCTGAGTGTTGGTGAAAATCCTTATGAAATTCAAAATCCTACCTATGAAACATGGTTTTTACGTGACCAGATGCTTCATTCCTAGTTACTCTCATCTCTTACTGAGGAAATTTTTCCATATGTAATTGGTCTTACTACATCTTTACAGGTATGGTAGGCTCTTGCTCATGCTTTTGGAGCCGTTAATCAGAATCGTCAACTTCAGCTCAATATTGAGTTACAAGAACTCAAGAAAAATGATCTATCTGTTAGCTCTTATCTCAACAATGCCAAATCTCTTGTAGATGAATTACAAGTTGTGGGAAAGACAGTTTCCCTTGCTGAATTTAATGTTATTATTTATCAAAATATTGGGAGTGACTATCATAGCATTATTACTGCTCTTAATCTTCGCCCAACTCCAGTCACATTTCATGAACTTCATGGGCAACTTGTGGCTCATGAAATTCTTCTAAATAGTATGAATACTCCTGTTGCTAATTACCTGAACAGGTCTTGCCCATCTACCTTCTCCACGTCACAGTCATCATCCACTATAGGTGGGCTACTACCAACCTCACAACAACATCTACTGTTGATGTCACAGCAACAACCTCTTCAAACATCACGCCAAGCTTCCTCATTCAATCCGAATTTCAGACGTAATTTTCAAGGCCCTTGTCAGATTTGTGCCATGCGTAATCACATTGTTGATCGCTGTAGTCGCCGGTACTCTAATAAATCTCGTGGATAGTTTCAACCCCAAGTTAATTTTACCTTTTCAGGTGGCACTTCTCCCTCTCATTTCAATAATCATGGTCGTGATCATCATCTTTAGTATCCTGATACGGGTGCGAATTCACATATTATACCTGATATCTCCACATTGAGCAGTGTTTTTGAATACAAAGGGGGTGATCAATTGCATGTCGGGAATGTTCAAGGTTTGTAAATTTCTCATCTTGGAAAAGTTTCTTTTCCTTGTTCACATGGTTCCTTAAATATGAATAATGTGTTATATGTTCCTCATATAATTAAAAATTTACTTTCAGTTAATCAATTCGCTAAAGGCAATAATGTTTTCTTTGAATTTTGGCCAACTTATTTTTCTATCAAGGATCAAGAAACTAAAAAACTACTCCTCTGTGGCCCAAGTAGGAAGGGTTTGTATGTGATGTGTCAACCACGTGCTCAAAGGAAGGAAGTGCATTCTACGAATTCATCT